>CALSCE010010667.1:7269663-7310484 GCA_943593645.1 Bovichtus variegatus | reverse complement strand
ACACACACACACACACACACACACACACACACACACACACACACACACACACACACACACACAGAGAGAGAGAAAACGTGACTACATGACAGGGCCATCGGCACACGCAGCCTTCTCAGACAGGGTTTTTCCTCCAGAGGCGAGGCTAAAGCATCCAATCTCAGTCTTTCTTGTCTATCTCTGGCACTGATAAAGGCTTATAATGAACTGGGGACTGCAACTCAGTCCCAAGAACGATGGCTTTATGGCCCTGGCCAGATCATCACCCTCTGTGGACTATGTTTGTCACCGGGTGAGGACAGAAAGAGTCAGATGGAAAGAGAGGGATAGGAGGAGACGGAGAGAAAGAAAAAAGGGACAGAGATTAAGGTTTTACACTCCAACCTTTGAGAAGCGTTTTGCAACACAGCCGCCATGTCCAGACTTTACTACCGGAGCGTTCTCTCAGATGCGTGCCGCGTTACTGACTCCGGGCTGAAATAAATGCTCAAAGTTTTTGATAAGGCAGCCTACAGTCATGGCCAGGATCTGCCAACAAGGGGACAAAGGTCCTCCTGGCTTATCGTTCTTCACCTTATCTCCCCGTTTGTACTTCGGAGCAATGTTAAAGCATGTTTGTAAACTGACAACACTTGTACATTTTGTTTGGCTCACAGGCAAGAATGTGATAGCGCATTGCGTTTGCTCGAGCATGCTATTATTCCAGCTCTCTATTCCTGACCCCTGGGAGAGCATATAATGACACCACTGTGGATGCAAAGATGTTCCATAGCAGCATAACGCTTAGAATCAGCAACTTGCCAAGTCATACATACTGATGAAGGTAATGAATACAACATGATATAGAAAGAAAAACGACTGTAAGCTTTACTTACCTCAAAAAGATTGGATGCATCGTTGCCATACTGGGTGGAAATAATCTCTGATTGGTCGCTGTACCACTTGAGGCCGCCCAGGAAGCTGTCTGCATCTAAGTCACTGACATCCAGCTCTGACAGGTCCAGTTCAGGGAGGTCTGGGCAGAGAGGCTGATCTTCACCAACCAAGGCAGCACACTGGAGGAACAGAGAACAACAAGGAAAGTGTCACCAAAATCTCTTTCATATGCAAATCAGACACTGAATTCTTTGTGCCAAGTTTCAAAACAATGGCGAAATCCGAATCTGGACAAGAGTCAAAAAGTATTCCGGAAAACCTGCAGCCGAGTCAGAAACAAAGGCATCCATACATTTCTTTAACATACAAAGCTTCTCGTCTCATTGGGATCTAAAGTGGATCATTCAGAATGTGCCTGCCGCTTTATTACTTTTCTTACTATTACTCTAGTGATCAGTTCTGCAGGTCGCTCTTTTTTGCACAACAGCATGCGACCCGTTTCCGTTCTGCTTGTATCCAACCTGCCCTCCCACCATCGCTCCCCGAGCACTGCCATTGGTGCAGGCCTCTGTGCTTCTAAATGCTGCCTGTTGACATTTTGCTATTCACCAGCCACTTTTATGTAATCTAGCCAATGTGTACTGTATGTAGCAGCTGTTCCTGCTTCCTCCCGCACTAATCACCAGCTCGGCTCTGGCTGCATGCGAGACTGGAAATCAACAGGGCTTTGGTGCTGTGAAAAGGTGTTTTAGCGGAGCGGAGAGAAGGCAACAAGTTCACGAGGCTTAGCTGGTTTTGCGAGATCTTTGGAAATTAAAATGTACCATGTGTCCTATTTCTTGATGTTGCACAGTCTAACTTGCTTTTGCCCAGTAAAATTATACTCATCATTATGGACAGTATGCAACCAGCCAACAGCAGCAAACTTTAATATCTATAGTCAGTGATCATTAAAAGGCAAAAAGTCCAGGCATGTTTACAACCTTTCACTGTGCACATGCAAATCCAAGCCTGAGAAAGCATCTTCATGGCTACTGTTTAATAGGACACACACTCCTAATTTCTGTTGACAACACGTCAGTCGATGTATGAACGCTACAGGATGGCCTTAAGACAGATATAAGACAGATATCCTCGGGCAAAGCCGGGGGTATTTGGCCCGCAGACTGAGGCGGGATGAGAGCCGGTTCGGCTCAGGGCAGAGCTGGGAGGCGGATGTTGTGCCAGGCAGCAAAAACCGCCCAGACACCGGTGTCACAGTTCATCTGTCGTCGGATTCGCACCAACACGAAGACACGATGACTTCGATGATGAGACAAATCCGTTATGTTGCAACCGCAACAGAGAAGATTCACTGCGTCTGAGGCTTCCCTGTGCTGATCCAGTGTGACAAGGCACGGAATGAAAAAGATGCGAGGATACTCAGAGGCTGGATGTCATATGCCCAATTATCTTATGGACTTCTTGCTCGGACTAATGAAATAGCGCCGCCAGACAGACAATCAGGGCGCACCACAGCCATGATTTACGCACGCATCGCACATAAAAGCACCTGCTCGGGGAAGATTATTAGAGGAAGTACTGGCGTCCTGGATGACAGTTCTCCCGTTGAAAGAGCAACGTTTTATTAGAGTCGACATGCACACGTTTCATAGAATGAGTGGAAAAGGAGCTCCAATAAAACGTGTGCATTCCTTGGGTTCACACAGAAAACTAAACGGTAAAGAAGACTCTGAAGCCTACCTGGCTACAGTGTCAGAGTGCGTGTGCCCCGGTGATTAAAGTGCAAAGGAGCGCATCTGAAGCAGAAGCAAAGCCGACAATCGGTCGGGAATAACACATCCTTACTTTTTATGAAATAAAGGCAGTTTTTTTTCTCACTCTTGTTCTCATCACGCAGCCTAAATAAGCACAAATATGCAGCCAGACTGCAGTTACACCGTGTAGTTATAGAGCAAACCTCCCTGAAGCATCACTGATGGAGACTCCTCCATACCTAAGTATAGCCAGGTAGACCTGGGTGTCCACAGCACGATAGACGGACTCGGGTAATTAGGAAAAAGGAGACGAGTAAGTATCCTTTTGATGTGCCTTATTATCTGAATGCACTTTAAACATCACGGTAGAGAAGCCAAGACATATTAAAAAGACGGCGAGAGCTAATCACTTGCATACATAGATCAAACATACGCAGAAGGTGAAATGCAATTCGCGCGAACATAAAATGATCAAGTCCGGCTGGATGTTGCTCTCCAGCCGGCCGGGATGTTGGCATACAAACGTGCCCGGTATCGTTAGTATATAGTATTATGATGCTCCTGCGCAATGCCATAGTCCTCAGTGTGCACAACCTTTGCTCTCGTCTTTGGAACTAACATGCCCTATCCCGACACAGCACATCAAAGGGATTGTTATCGTCAGTGGATTTCATGCGTCAGCGAAATACCTGACTTTGAGACATTTCAGTCATTTCGGCATGAAAAGGAGCGCGCCCCAGTCCGCGGCTGGAAGGAGATCCGCAAGCTTGCAAGCCCTCGCTCCGACTGAGCAGAGATCCTACGAGCAGAGCAGGTCCTGAGCCTGTGCACGCATTACAACTACACCTTTAACTGAGGAGAAAAGGGAGATTCCGCACACTTGTCATATATTCCCGTCTTGTATATCCCCGCATCCTCAACTCTGTCCAGACGCGCACTACACCGGCATGCCACCGCCAGCAGCAGCAGCAGCAGCAGAGCCGAAGAGAGCATATGTGGATCTCACTGTCTCTGTTAGCCAGTGTTGTCCAACGGTCCAGGGAAAAAAGAAAGTCCAGAGGGCTAGAAAGATGAAAGAAGTCGGATTTTTAGATGCGCTCACCTCTAATTCTCTCCACACCGAGTCCTGGTTACACCTGTCCCACGCCATCCAGCCACTGAATGACGGTCCGAAAAAGAAAAAAAAAGAAAAAAAAAAAGAAAAAAAAAGAAGAAATCAAGTAAAAAAGAAATCCACACGCGCTTCCCACTCGCTCTCACACAGGCTACTGCTGCCCCTCGCCGAGAATGAACCGAGGGCACCTGTCTTACAACTGCTTTCCATCACATGACAAAGCTATTAAAAGTAGGCAGGGGAGTGACTCGAGTCCACACTACTCGCCAGTGACGCGCGGTGAGCAGGCGGGGTCTGGCTGCGCACATAGTAAAATCCTCTCCGTGCACTGCAAAAAATGTCCATCTCAAAAGCATATCATGCTTTATCTATCTATACACACACCATTATATATATATATAATATAGATATATATAGATTCCGTGTGTAGGCTGAGGCGCTCGGTTCAGGGATGTTAATACACGAAGAGACTCATTTTTAAACTAATTATATTCACTTATCAAAATATTTTCGAGATGAAATTCTTGAAGAAATCACGATTTGAGTTAGAACCCAAGCTCGTGATTTCAGCTTTTATGTCAAATGTTGAAGAAACGGCATAAGATGATTCGGTGCATGTTTTGCAGTGTGGACGTCACATTGGATCTGTGGACTAAATGAGTGTAAATCTCGTGCCTATAATGTAGTTTTTCATCATTAAACTAGAAAAATGTCAGGACTATATGCGGACATTCAGAACTAGCGAGGTCCATCTCATCATTTGTCACAGAGTGACGGCCCGTCATCAGTCATGTCTTCGGGTTGGATCTTGTGGAAGCAGCCGGGGCTTTGCAGCACCTCGGAGTTTAGTGAATTGACGCCACTGATCTGTTCCAGTTCCCCCGAAAAGTGACAGTAACATGTTTACAAATCTGCTCCTGCAAAGATGTCACCGCACCCACCGGGGGTCCCGCAAGAATGCGCAGTAACCACAAGGTAGTGACATCCCTGCACGCACAAACAGATCATATAATGTAGAAAATAAGAAAAAAGATTAACGCGACGTATTTCCAGAAATAATAAGCACTATCTCTTTTCATTAAAATGAGTTTATAAAGGGCGAGATTACAGTGGATGTCTGCACATTTAAAGTTTTAGATGTAGCCTATAATTGAAGATTCTTCTGCAATTTATGTTCCATTAAAGTATCTTACTTATACAAGATAATTAGTTTCCATTGTTTGCTCCATTCTTGAATTAACTCCGGACAAGCATGGAACCTGAAATGCACGTTTGGCGTGTGGAGTATCAAAGGTAATTCAGTCTTTTGGAAAGTATTTCTTTGTCCATTCAGAGGCAGTGAAAAGGACAGGTGGCAGTATGAACCGTGTATACAGTGTCAACAGGACGTGTATAGGCAACACGAGCTCGGTAAAATAAAAACAAAAGCTTTGTGGACATTTCAAACAAAGTGGGGCTTCTGTTGGGTGGACGGCAGGCTGCAGGAACTCTGATCCTATTGTCCTCTGATCCTCTACATTTAACTCAGACATTATTCTAATTATTCTATGTGCAAATGATCTCCACTTATTGTCGCAGCGAGTTCATGAACAATGGGATTCTAAAGCCGCACTGTTGCATGGGATGCTTAACAAATACTTGTAAAAAGGATATCAAGTTAGTTTTCTGTTTATTTTTTAGGAAAGAAGCAAGTTGACTCAGACAATACATTTCTGTGTTAAGAAACTCACTCTATGGAACTTGCAAACCCCAATCCAATTTTTAGTCTTGTAAGCCCATTAAGCCCACCTGAGCATGCAAGGAGCAATTGTCTCCTTAAGTTAGTGAACCACATACAGCAAGTCTCATTAAACACAAAATTGCACAGAAACCTATAAAAAGATTGTGCGACTGGAACTGTAAATTGTACAGATTGTGTGTGAGCATGCCAGTGTACGCCCTGCGAGTGCAGTAAGACATTATTATGTGTGTGTGCATGTGTGTGTGTTATGCTTATGGGTATCTGAGGGCATTTGTACCACTAAATCTATACATCTGCCTCTCCGCGCGCGCCCAGATATGCTACCCAGAAGCAACGGCGAGACCCGATCTGAGCAGGTGGCGTGTGCAGTGACCTCACAGAGCCCAGATGGAGCAGTTACACAGAGACATAATATAGGGGGAGACATGGGAGTGACATGGCTTTGTGACTGCGGCAGATAGAAAGCACTCAGAAGATTTTAAAATAGAATATGTAACATTTCCGTATTAAAATGTCTTATATATTTTGTAGAATCATGTACTTACATTATCCCGAATGTTCCCAACAATTTTCATTTTAATCAATCATTCATTTAGTCTCCTTTAATTGCCTCGTATCCGTTTAGCGCATGCGTCAGCGTGATAGTATGGGTTTTATTTTTATTTTATACAGTTTTAACTCTATATTTGAAGCGGATGAAGGATTTTAGTCCTCGGACGTCTGGATCTTCAGTTCTCAGAGAAACAAGCGGAGCAAACGTCGAGAAACTCTGCTGTTTAACCTCAAACTGCTTCACTCACTGCTTCTAACCGGTTTTATTATCGGGTCCACTTGTTCTGGAGAGGAGAACCAGGAGAACCGTCAGGACCTGACGACAATGATGGTGAAGACAACAACTCCCATGATCCCACGCTGCTCCACGATGCCACCAAACTCCCTCTTTTGTTATTGTTTTGATTAAAGACCTCTAGTGGCAGTAAATTACACATTGTGTGTTCAAGTCTTTCTGTGATGAAAAAGTGCAGTTGAAAACCCTCTCCGTGTCTCCATGGTGTGTGTGTGTGTGTGTGTCCAACAGATGTAGTAAAAGCAGGTAGAGTAGCTACTGGTCAGAGATATATATATATATATATATACACACACATATACATAATGATGTGTCAGATTCTTCACAACTTGAGTTATACCACCATAATGACTACAGACTTGCCAAAAAAAAAGAAAGAAAGAAAAAAATCTTGGCAGGAGATATGTGCTGGTAAACGATATTTCTCCCTCTCCTGAAGCGGCATGAGAGTCACAGTCAAAAGGCTTATCTGATTGTACTCTTCATGCCAATTAAGACAAGGGAAGCTAAATATAGATATAATGTTATGATTTCCTTTCTTGAATGGCCTTTGATTCCTTCTTCTGCAAACACATTCTTGCTGGAGGCTGGATATTTTTGTGTGCAGTGGCAGAGATTTGTAGATATAGGAATCATATCAAAAGGAAAAAAGGGGGATTCTACCGCCCTACTGAAGTACAGGTAATCTTTGAAATGCCACAGCTTTTGTTTCACTTGCAGAGAGATGCTAATGAATGGGTAAGTTTAGGGAGATTGCCACAGCCTGGTGCAGAATGAGAAACAGGTAATGTGTCGTAGCCCTCATCACAGGATGTATTTGGGCCAACGCGCTGGCAGCTACGACGCCGATGTCCCTGCACGTTCGATCCTTCTATTCCCAGGAATGACCTTGGGTCTTGCTTTCACACTGGTCTTGAATTTAGCCGCTCTTATAGATATCACGTCTCAAGAGGGTTGAATCTATAGGATGAGTGTGAAAAGTTGTTCACACATTTGATGCACAGCAGGTCGTCATATGATGGACCTGACGTCTTGAGATCTCTGCGCGACTTTGCATATTAAGACCTCGCAGACAAAAAGGAACCATTAAAACCCGAATGAATTAAGAGTGACTGTTGATGAATTGCAATTCACAACTCAAAAACAATGCAATGTGACATCTTTTCTGTATGCACGTAGAAGATGCCCAGCTCCACGTGCAGACAATCAGACTTGCTTGAATCGGGGTTGTGCTGCTGGCATTTCTCAGAAAGCAAAGGGTCTTAATGATTAAACAATTTCTCCCAAGAGTCAGCTGACAAGTGGAGCTCTCAAAGCCAAAATGGGGCTAATCCACGGATAATTAGCTTTGTTTGAATATTCAACGTGGCCTGACTCATGGTACAGAGTCATTTGCATTTCTGCTCTCACATTGAATCTGATATTAACATTTCTGTTCAAGAAACTGATCCTGGAGTGGAAATCATGGTTACACGTTTAATTCCAACACAGCCTGACACTGTTTTTTTAACGGTGTCATTTTTGACAGTCCATCTATACTCAAGTGGCTGAGTCTTGTTTTCCTTTTCCATAAATTGTGTCAATGGCCCTCTGAGGGTGCGCTGCTGGGGGGGGGGGGGGGGGTGATTCATATCACTCTGTTGCATGTCATTGCTCCCAACTGAATCTATCCGAGCATCTGGCCATTTTAATACATGGTGGCTGGATTCATAGGAATTAATTGAGGGCAGAGGTAAAAGAGAGTGTTACATCTATTCATTTATTGTCCAAGACTGTTAGAAGACAGCTTATGCTTTGTTCTCCCGCTTGTCATTTGATGTGCTTTCAGATCTTCGCTGCCTGGGTGATTTCTCCCCTGGACGAGTCATATTGTTTTCTCCTTAATAGAGGAAAGTGGAGGAAGCGGTCACATTTCACACTAGTTAAATGCTCTTCAATAACGTAGGATGTAATGTCTGGCAACAGGAAATGTAAATGGATACACAGTGTATAAAGTCCTGGTGTGGTGTCAAATGATCACACAGGGCCGCTTTAAAAGCACCCTTTAATAAAATAATATGACTTAATAATAGCATTTAATTTAACGCACAATATGTCATTTTATGCCACTATAGGTCTCTCAATCAAATCAATAAAAGAAGACGCAGTTTAGTGGAGTTGTGAAGCAGCGTGGGATCATGGGAGTTCATCACTGCAGCTTCTCCCGGTGTGGATTCCTTCAGCATTCATGGTTCAGGAGTGAATGAAGCAGTTTGAGGTTAAACAGCAGAGTTTCTCCTGCTCGCTGTTCGGCTGCCGCTAACGTTTGCTCCGCTTGTTTCTCTTAGAACTTAAGATCCAGACGTCCGAGGACTAAAATCCTTCGTCCGCTTCAGATATAGAGTTAAAAAGCACCGAGATGTAGAAAGTGTCTGGTAAAAGGTCAGTTTATGAAGCTTCCTGCAGACAAACACAAGCTGACGCTGCTCAAAAGGGAGACGACGCCATGACAGGAGAGGAAACGTTGCCTTCAGGGACACTACACATTTCTCTGGGTTTGAAGATCGTTGGAAACATTTGGGATAATGTTTGTGCACAACTCATCAAAATACATAACATAGGTCTAGTTTTCAGACATTTTAATGCAGAAATGTCACATATAGTACTGTTAATATTTAACATAATATAACACTTTAAATTCCTTGTCATTTCTATTTATTCCTTTTCAGTGCCACAGACAGATCTCTTACAAGGTCCATATATGTAGTTGGCCTCCATAGGCTCCTAACTCATGCATTATTGGCTACAATATAAACAGTGTGACACCACAAATTATGCCAACGCTCGCCCTTTGACATACAGTAAGCTGGTGCATTCTCCCCCGGTGATGATTTCTCATCGCCTCTCTTTGTAATGCCCTTCAGAGAACCCTTTGCCTTGCTGCCCTGCGTGTAAGCATGTAATCCTTTCCATCAATGAACTCCACAGTGTCATTTAGCCACTCTCAGGATGCCGGCTACTTTCCCCGCAGAGAGTCCAGCCCACATTATTAAGGCAAATGGCATGAAGAGGCTCGGGCCAGTTAGCCATGGCTGAGCCTTGAAACTGAAAATAGCATCAGTCCCATGCAGGGGCAGGTAAACACAAAAAGGAGCCTGGGGCGCCACTCAGGACGCCCCCCCTCCCCGTCCCTACTCCAGCTCTGTTTTGGAGGAGCTGCAGAAAAACGGCGGCCTGGCCCCCCCACCACAGATGAATAATATCACAGTCACATGGTGATGCGAGTCGGAGTCTCCCGTCGGAGCCGTGTGTGGTGGGGCTGTTATTGGGCTTGTTTAAAATCACCAGCAAGTCATGCAAGATGCATGTGGAAAGTGGTGGCACAAAGAGGCTGCGCTGTGAGCACAGGCCTGGTGTGTAATGCGTCTTGGTGGAGAATTGTGCTAAACTAGCACTCTGGGCAGGGGCCTGGGTATAGCACTCACCAGGAATATTAACATTTCTAGACCATCATACAAAACAAGACTTGAAACGCTACAAACTCTGAAATTGCTGTAAAATTCCAACAGATGCCACACGCCCGGCGATGTAACTAGGAGGAAATGAGATGTGTGGAGGAGGTGCAGAAAAAAATGTTTTCTACTGAAAGGGCACATGGAAATAGGGCTTGTTGTCATGCTGACTATCCAGGAAGGCACTTTCAAAGTTTAAGATAACCTCAGTGATGTGTGCAGCACTGTAATCTATAATATACAGGCACTCGCTGATGCTTACTAAATCATGTTCAAATGTCTATAACAAAATTCCTGTTTTGACTAAAACAGCAGCAGGAGTCAACATGAACTCTAGAATGTGAAAAGTACATTAATGAGATCTCATAACTAAAGGCACATTTTGGTGCATCTTTCTGCAAACTGCAAAAAACCTCCTGTGAGTCACGAGGACGGCCCAGAGCACAACAGATGTTGCTTGATTTCTCAAATAATAGAGAGGCAGGGCTGAATACCTTGACAGCGCAGTCCTTATGTACTCTTAGCACTGGAAGAGCGCCAGCGAAGAATTAGGTCAACTGAAGTGCGTTGTGCTTCGTGGAACTCCACGTTAAAACAGCATCAGGGGAGAGAGGAGGTGTGGAGGTGGAGATGGGTGGGGGTGGGGTGGAGGGTATATAACACAGGTAAAATTTCTGGAGCAGCACAGCCAGTTTCTTTTTTTTCTTCTACTCTTGTATCATGGAAACGTGAGCAGAAACGTTACACCCCTGAGTCCAGACTGCAGTCTAATTATTTTGAGCAATGAAAAGAGAAGGAGAAGGGGAATGAGAGAGAGGAAAAATGCATGCCAATTGCAATTCTTTCATACAGCCTGCATACGGGGTGTATAACCACAAGCCTGAAAAAAATCCTTACGGCACAATAAAACTGATTGTATCATCACCTTTTTTTCCCCTTACAGGGTGCATTTCTACTACTCTTCACATCACCTCCTAAAAGGAGCATGTACAGTGCTGTTGGAGTACACAGTGATGGGGGGGGAGGGAGGGGGGGGGAGAGAAAAGGAAAGCGGAGCCGGGATGAGAGGAAAGAGAAGGCACAGTCAATACCCATTTTTGCCAAGGCATCTTGGTGAAAAAGAGCAAAGAGACAAAAGGAGCAGATGGATGGAGATGGAGCTAATGGTGAAAGAGAGTGTGACAGGGAGCTACAAAAGCAAGAGGGAGTGAGCCGCTGTGAGTGATAGAAAGATTTGGACAAAGACGGGGCATGAATTAGAGGCAGATATGGAAGGAGGGGAAGGAAGATGGAAGCTAAGTGCAAGGAGGAGTGATTGGGGATAGGAAGTGTGGACTTTAACAAAGGGTCAGACCGATGGGAGGCGAGCAGCCACCTTCGCTGTCCCCTTCGCTGGGGCGGACCCCCGTCCCCGCTGACCTCCCTACACCGGTCCTACCACGTCCACTATCTCGGCGTTGATCTAACGGTTACCACCTCCCCTCCCCCGCATATTCCGGTCACGGTTTTAGATCCTCCTGCTTACGATGCCTATCTGGCTCACATGTGCTACGTATTCATTTACAGGAAGGTTTAGATTTTCACCCACATAAGATTCTTCCACTGCTAACGTGAACTCATTGCCCCCTCAAGACTATCACGTTGTGGAAATAAATTTGTGTTGCAAATGCACCCTCGCCCTCGTTAGCAATATTAAATGGGGAGAAATAATGAGATGTGAAGATGACAGAAAGTAACTGGTTTTGATGTGTGTAAAAAAAAAAAAAAAACGAGATTTAAACTGGAAATGATATTCAAACGACTTGGCAGCCATCCATCAACATGAACGTGTGCGTAAGCATATTGCAGACTGTGCTGAGCAATAATGTTGGCTTTTCCTCGTGAGTAGGCAACATCAGTGTTTTTGGCAACGAAAGCTTTTTTTTTTCCAGTCAAATGTTGTTGTGCCTGAAGCCATTTCCACTTTCTGGAAATAAAATGATTTCCATCACTTATACTTTTCTTTTTATATCTGATCATCAGTGGTAGAAATCAAGATTACCTGTCGGGCAGTCATTCAATCAGTCAACCCTCGGCCTGCATCTGAGTCCCTCTCATAATCCCTAGTTGTGTGTTGTGTGTTGCTCTGTGTCCACCGGGACTGTCATCGCCGCCACAATAAACAGGATTAATCAGCGCTGGCATTGGGCACTTTGGTCCAGATGACGCGTGTAATTAAGGAGTAATTGGCATGTCATCTGTACATGAGGAAATATGACAAGCGCGAGCCAGATGTACTCGTTGTGCCGCCCGGCAACAAGCAGCGCTTTAACAACCTCAAAGGCTTTTTTTCAGAGATAACTTCCTTTGCATCGCTGACACTCCCGCTTCCTTAACGTCTTTATTCACCCTGCAAGCCCCTCGCATTGTAATTCACTCGCTTATTCATTTATTTACATGCTAACACACTTAAACACTAATTTGCTAACTTATTCATTTATTTACATGCTAACCCACTTACTGCCGCTTGCATTCAGCAACTTATTCATTTATCCACATCCAGGATGACACAGTTACTTTCTTGAGTATTCATTTATGCACGTAGGAAGTCACTTATTCTCGCTTGCTTAATTAAGAGGCCCCTCTCTTTTCACTTCACACAAAAGGTTGGGTTTGTGCGGCTCAATATATACTGTAGCTGCACACAATGGGAGATGGCCAAGATGCCCTTTCATGTTTAGGGTCATGCCGGCTGCAACAATAGGTCTGAACTGCCCTTATCTCTCCTTGTAAACGTGGAGCTCCGGGATAAGTCAGAGCCCGATTTCATGGCTCATGTGGGAGATGTTAGGATGAACATAACTGAGGGGAGAGTTTTCTTATTTGCCCTTGCACTTTTCTATTTCCTTGGTTGTTGGAGAAGTCGGTAATAAAAAAGAAATTCACCACCAGCCTTTAAGACGATGCTTTATCTAAGCTCTTATGAAACGTAGCGCAGACACATACCTATTTATTATTGTATCATAGTTACTTAGAGTATCTGCAGCCATTTGTCAGTGTTAAAGCAATTTTAAATAACATTAACTTAAGAAGCAACATTAGGTATGCCAACCTTGCACCGCCTCCTTATTCAATTGACTCAGGAATATTAAATGCGTGCCAAAGTAAATGATCATAATAGATCATGCATGTTTCTCGGAGAATTTTAAACATACCAAACAAACTAAAGAAAACCCAGCATCACTGATACAGAGTTTGGGCGGAAGCGGGGCGTGGAGCGCGTTCCAGGAGGGGTGAGCTTGGCAGGGAGTGAGGTCAGCGATGCACTTGGCTGGTAACCTCAGATAGCTGCTGGCTAATTTGCAGTATGCCCCCAATCGCAACAGAAAGCCTAGAGCCCCGCTGAGGGGAGAGAGGGTGGCCATAACGGCAAAGCAAATGGCTCATAGAGATATCTCAGTTGTTTTTCATCACATCAATTTCACGCCTGTGCCGCCAGTTCTTCAGAAATGTGACAAGATGGAGACGGGGAGGAAAAAGGAAAAGCAGGGGAAAGCGGAGATAGTGAAGAGGAGGGAAACAACGAGCTCGGAGACGCATAAAGCCGGCAATGTTAATCTGAAGGCCCGTTCCTGGTGCGAGTGATTGCTGTCAAAGCTGTCTCGTCAACAAACAAATGAGAATATCTCCAAAGCTAATATCTTCACCGACAATATTGTTCACCCAATTTACTGATGCAACCCAGAAGTTGTTCCGGCAATTCAGCTGACTCTTTCTGAAATGTTTGCAGGGAGTTAAAGGAATACTTCACCCACAAAATGACAATGTGCACACGAATTACTCACCCGTGTTACCTTTTATTCATGAAGAAAGCGTCATATGCTCACTACTGTCCACTAAAACCTTACTATTTAAAACACGCCGCATCAACAGTCTCAAACTTGCGCAGGAGCGCTACATGAACGAGTCCAAAGTGTATTGAAGAGGAAGGTTTCAGTGAAAAGTCGCGTGTTTGTGAAGTAGTTTAGTCACTTTGGGGATGAAGTATTCCTTTAAAGTAGGTTTATTTGTTTTTAGTGCAATAAGGCTTTGGAAGGAGCAAACGTGAAGTCGACCTTACTCATCCTTTGATTGCAGCTTCTCTGAAGCACAGGGGCCGATTATTGTTTTTAAGTAATACAACTACAGCTGCTTTAGGTTCTTGTCTGTGTAGGAATCATACCTCGAAGGAAAAGTACCCGATCCACAAAAAAACTTCCACTATATTCCAAAGGGTGTTGCAGTCACCAGGTTTTACCTGAAGTCTGTTCAAAGAGGCTGATAGCAGATATGTAACCTCACAATTGCTTTATGGTTTCTTGATCCAACACAACTTTATAGCCGTTTGCTTAATTCCCGTCTTTCATCTGTTGGAATGTAGGACGAGCGCAGTGCATTATGACTAAACAGTCAAGCATCAGCTGATAAAGGAGCACATTCAAAATCTCTCCAACTGTGGGTTGAATAATTATAAAAGCATATAATGCGCTATTGCAGTTAAAAAAAAAAAAATAAAAAATCGGCTTAAAAGTACAGCAAGTACTTAATTGTGTAATTACAGGATATGTTTAGTTTATATGTATAGATTCATGCACTGCAGATGAACAGCAGGAGGTCCAGGCCTGATAAAGTCATGGAGCGCTGGCTTGTGAAGGGAACAGTCAACAAGACTCCAACTCATTGGACAATCTTCCATCCAACATAATTAATGACAGTGCATTTTTAATTACCCCTGTGTGGCGGAAGGCACTCGGCTTTTGTTTATTGAGCCCCACTGATACCTATATTAACAAAGTTAGGTTAATGATAGAGGTATTTTACTTAATAGCATTTTTATTACTCCCGCTAAGAATGAAGCAATTAATTAACAATGTGCAAATTAAGTTCCTCTGCTGTAATGGCCTACCAACACAGGACATCATTACCAATAGTCAAAATAATTCATAAAGCGAGGCGTCAGGTGGCAGGATGGTGGGAAAAATGAATATTCCCGGCATACGTTTGATTTTTCATTTTAAAATGGAATAAATGATGAATACGGTCCGTCAGCGGACATGTTGGTGGCAGTGCATGCAGAGCGAGCCGCAGGATCAAACATGCAGTACCTGAAGTCACAGTTCTGACGCAAGGCGTCTGTCAAAACAAGAGAAAGTTGCACAATATGAGCAGGTGAGCATTATTTGAACAGATGGTGGATTAAAGATACACAGATGTATAAGAGAACAACCAAAGGAGAAGGAGAAGTGGGACAGTGAGAGAGAGGACTGAATGTTCAAGAAATGACATCGAATAATGGACCTCAAAGACATATATGAAAGCGCATAATCTTTTAAGCTTGCATTTGAAGGTAATCTTCCATTAAAGAATACTAGCTATTCCTTTGTGGAGGAGAAATGCAAAGACAGCAGAACTGATGGGGACTATTGGTGTGACTTTGAATAGAGGAAAGAATGAAATGGCAAAAGGTGCAATTTTCTCAGACTCCGGACGTCGTTGGTAAATTCTTTCATTCCAAAAAAAACTACTAAAACAGTGGCTGCGGAGAAATATAATCCTCCACCCCCAACCTCCCACTGCACACACACACACAAACACACACCCTGAGCCCAAGTACACATGCAACAAAGAGGGAGAGATTAAAGCATTAATTCAGTGAGAGGGAATAGGATCCTGGCATAAATTTAGAGTGAATGTTTGGGGTTATCTTCTCTGCTGACTGCTGTTTCTACTCTCTGTACTCCATTGCACTCCACATGCAAATTTGGGGTCACACCCTGTATCCTGTAACATATCAGGCTGTAAACTCTTGTTTTTCTTTGATAAGCTCTGCATGTGTGTGTGTGTGTGTGTGTGTGTGTGAGTGAGTGTGTGAGTGTGTGTAAGCAGCGCCAACAGGTCTTGTGTGTGAATATGGAAAAGTACCAAACTGTCCATGTGCACAGTGCTCTTTCTCTCTCTGTGTGTGTGTGTGTGTGTGTGTGTGTGTGTGTGTATTTACATCTCAGACAGTGCATTTCAAGCTGCACTGCTTTCCTAAAAAAAAAAGAAGCAGCAGCAGCGAACAGAGAGCCTTGTTTGCTTGCTTGTCATTGCTGGGTGGGATGTACTTTACTCGCTTTCTCCTGGCTTCACACTGGATACCAGCTGGCGGGCACTCGGGCGCCACAACGTATCGTGCCAGTGTCACAAACGAAGGGGAAAGTGTGCCTCATCATATAGAAAAGTAGTCTGGCAGCCTCCAGTCCTCATTAAAAATGCACTAACGCTGAACGCTCCCATTAATCTAAGCATGCTGTATTTAGCGAGGGTAGCCTTGTGTACAGTCTATAAAACACAGCAATTAAAGCAGGTACTTTTGGTTTCATCAAGGCCCAGCTGAGCGCAATGGGCCAGAAATGTGAAAAATTCCACCAGCAGCCAATGCCCTATATGATCCTGGATGTAGTCCATAGCACTAAGATAGATATGGAATTGGAAGATGACATGATTTAATCTCGCTCCTGCCAGATAATGGAAAGAAAATCTGTTAATGTTCTATCTACAGTGTTGCAGATAATCATCTCAGAGCTATCAATTCCTATTCCAGGACATCAGTCATCCTAATATAGACTAGAAAATGAGGTATAAGGATAATACATAACACTAATATGTGGAGGCATTTGCCACCTAATAATATACATGGAGAAGTAATTCATCATGCATGAGCCAGCAACATAAAATATAGCTTACTCAGGTTATTTGTGTTGCATTATGTGGCTAATATGCTTGTTGGTGCAGTACAAAGTGGAGGACATTTGATTAAGGCTCCCATCATGACATCATTACGACTGCTGTAGGAACTTCTTATGGCAAGGAGTTCAAGGAGAAGTGCTAAGATGCAAGCCATGGAAGCATGCTTTCAACTGCAACCTGAGAAGGTTACAACGTGGAGAGATCACATGCGCAGACTCTTTAAGACTTTGATGCTCGCTCAAAGGGACGGACAGAATAGCTTGCATCGTACCATCCCATAGCAACAACTTTTTTTTTTTTTTTTCCTTCTCAGGTTTAAATCTGGCACATGTGAACGCTCCTGGATATGTGCCACCATGTAGAGAAGCCCTCAACAAAACACACACATATGACAAAGACATTTTTAGGTGTCACTTTTAGGTGATATTTATTGGTATTGAAAGCAGGTCAGGCATAAGTGACAAAACACTGGGGTCTTTTACCGAAGCTCCAAAACTTCACTGGCATAGCTTTCAATATTGAACGGTATATTAATATGCATTGCTGGACAGTACCTCAGTACATTTACTCAAGTACTGTACTTAAGTGCAATTTATTAGGTACTTTATTTGAATATTTCCATCTCAGAGGCAAATATTGTACATTTTACTCCACTACATTTATTTGACAACTTTCGTTTAGAGCCTTAATAATTTGTGGACTAATTGATTAATCGACCGACAGAAAAATAACGATTAACTGTTTTGATAATCGATTAATCGTCAAAGTAGTTTTTCACGCAAAAATGTCAGAAAATTTTATTTTCAGCCTCATATTTGGAGATTTCCTGTGAAGTGAATATCTTTGGGTTTTAGACTGAAAAAACAAGACATTTGAATCAAGAAAATTGACTTTGAAGATTCATACTTTAGATGAAGTATATTTTGATGCTAATACTTTTACTTAAGTAACATTTTGAATGCAGGACTTTTAGTTGTAAATAAAAGAGTATTTCTCAGTGGTATTAGAACATTTACTGAAGTAAAAGATCTGAGTACTTCGTCCACCTCTGGTGTTGTGTGTTAGGACTACATGGCTAAAGCAGCGGTCAGAGGTCAGCGCTCATAATGACAAGATACATAGTCCACAAAGTAGCATTACAATCCACAGATGAAAAGTAAGACAGCCGACCGGAGTGGAATCACTCCAGAGTCTACACTGGAGGGCCTCCCATATAAACAGGTGTGAGCAACTGTGTCACTGTGTGTTCTTGCGAGTCATTTTGCCAGTACGACAGGCTCGGCTATGAAAAGCTGTCAACGTTTCCATACTGTAATAATAATTACCCTCGATTTACCCTCTGCCCCACTGACAGCGGGAGTAAACAGGCCAAGGATAAAACCACCGCCCTGCTAAAATGTGATTTCTCATCAGGAGGTGGCCACATGGTATGGAAGATAAATCATGTTCTATATGTATGTGAACTACTGTGCTGCCAAGTGCAAGATAAGAAGTCCACTGTTGTTTACAAGGTTCCTTTTTTATGGATTTTATTTATAGTGGATCATGACCTTGAATAAGATTAGTGAGTCAATAACATGAATTCACTAAGTTGCATTCACTGATAAGGACACACTGCAGGATTGTTTCATAATAAATACTTACCATGATGAAACTAGGACATGATTATTTTTAACAGTGAAACTGTAAAGTCGAAAACTGTAATGACTAATAGCAGTGTGATTTAATGGCTGCCCCTGCTGCTGACACACACTAATTCAAAAATGATTAGTGAGTTCCTTTTCTTTCCCAAATAGAAATGTGCGAGTATTGCGCATGATAGTACTGTGGTGTAAGTGAAGTGGCCAATTATCAGCGATGTTATAGATATTCTAGGAGATTCCGATGAGCCCCTGGCATTTCCACTACTTTTAGTGGCTGAGACATAAACTGACACTTCATCTGCTTTCAGCTCTTAAACTACTTTAAGTGCTTACATAAAAGCTGACAATTTAACAGCAAACTAAACTTTCAAATGTTTATTGCACTACAACAGACACTTCAAGCTTGTGAGTGCTTCAGCTTAAACTGACACTTCAACTGCTTTCAGTGCTTCAACTTCAATCCAAATTTAACATCTTGACATTTCATTTTCATGCTTCATGTTGTGTTTTGTGCGAAAGACACTTTTCAACCTTTACATTAGCAGTTTTGCTTACCCTGGCATGTTAACATTTTGTATTTATTAGCGTGCTCTGTCCCTATCAAACAAACAAAAAAAGAAAGAATAAAATAAATAAGACACAGTTGGTTTCATACTTAAATGTTGCTGCATTTAGGCCAGCTGTGGCATCACCCAGCCAGGGTCCAAAAATCTTACAGAAATAAGAAATTATTGTCCACAATTCTGCTATGTTACAGCTTCTGGGTTTGGGAATTGAGGTCTGAAAGCATTTGTTAAGGTATAAAAAAAGATAATACATTTGTCTATGTGTTTTTCCCTGTTCTGTTCTCCAACACTCCATCTCCTTAGGGACTGCCAAGCACAAACCACAACTGTTCCTCAACCATTTTCACATTCACTTGGCCCAGACTGGGGCAAGGCAATTTGGCTCTCGGAACATCTATACAGTGCCTTGTCTGGGAATGGATTTAGTGATTCTGATCTTTTTTTGTGCCTATGCTCTTTGTCTCCATTGTCAAGACTCAGGGAAAGAGAGAGGGAGAGGGGGTGGGGGTGGGGGGGAGAACAAGTTTGACCGAAGCCCAGTCAATTATCTCCCAGGTGTTTGACTGAAGTGATTGTAAGCGATCGCGGCAGTTCCCACGAGCCCTGGACTGAGACGAGCTGGAATTAGCCAGGAACAAAAACCAATTCAGCAGAAGTGAAGAAACAGCAGTTTTGAATAAAACCAGGCAGAGAATGCAAAAGAAAAGGCTCCCTGCAGAAGATAAAGTCGAATCTTGGCTCCTTTTTTTTCCCTTTTCCTCCATTCCCCTGTTACACACAGCCTATCATATAGCCTAGTCTTTTAAACAAACTGTGGGGCTGGAATTGTGTCTGTGGTGCTTCCAATACCGTATTGTGTGGAGGTTAATTACTGGCAAGGCATGAGAAAATTACATTCTCAAAATAAAGTGTTATGATTGGCCCTTCCGCTGGCTATTTTAAGTCATGCGTGGTCTTCATACAAGATAGCTGGGAAGCCAGATTTTTAGACTTGCTCGATATCAAGTAACCTCGTTTCAAGTCCTCTATTAAAGCGACTATTCTGACTTGCAAATTACCTTTCTTTCCCAGGCGCCAAACACCATTTCCTCACGAAGATTAAGTTATAGCCCGTACTTGGGTGCACACGGTGTTGTAATAACACAGGACACTTTTCTATTGATAGCAGTGAATTACCTTGTGTCTTTTCATATATCTCCCTGAGAGAATTCAGTCATGCTGAAGGGCAGCATTTCAGTACAGAGAAGGATACTGTGGAGATTGACATTTAGAAATGGGGGGGGGGGGGGGGGGGGGGTGTAGTGGATTTCTCAAGCAAAACCTGGTGGAGTAAGCTAACGTACGTAAATCTAGGCTAAGCTAGCTCCTGCAGGAGACGAGGCACATTCCTTAAGTCAATTCTTAACCACTAAGGAATGGTTAACAGAGTAAGGACTTGGGCGCAGCCTCAGTGCAGAGTATAGCAGGAGCCTGCTTAGGTTTGCATGAATCTCATGATGGGAGGCTCCCAGTTCCCAGGCAATGATTGTGCATTTTCCTCCCTGCTGGAATCTTATTTACTCTTGCCTTCCACATGAGATGGCCACGTCAAGCATGGTTTGTGTCCGCTGCACTTTCGCTCGGATGCTCATGCTGCACGCCAGCTCACACACATCAGGGCTAATAAATATGAAGCCTGTGGAAACTGGCTTCGTCTGGCGCGGTGAGGCCGGAGGTATCTGCGGAACGGCAACACGGAGTCAAAGGGCACATCACGTGCAAGTCAGCGCTGCTTTGAACAGGGATGATCACTGGGATACGACTCCGGGGGCTATGAGGCATTGGGCTTGTTCAACATCACCCTAACAGCCCCCCCCACACGCAAAACGCATGAAAGCAACATAAAAATGTACCCAAAACAGCAGCTTCCTAAATCAAATTTCAAGGTGGTCTCACACTGAGCCGTGGAAGACCCTCTAAAACCGAGGGAACGAGTGTGATGAAAGGTCCATATGTTCCAGGCAAACACCTTCACGGGATGAATGTGCTTTGAGAAGCTCCTGTGAAAAATGGATGCCTGGGCCAGGCGACACCTCAGCTTGTTGATGTCGTGTGACATCCTGCAAGAAATGAACCCCCTTTTTCCTAATGACTTTCTCATATGCAAACCGGTCTCCATCAACAAGCTCATTTGTCGTGTCACCTCCTGCGCTCAGTGTTGTCACCCCTGTCCTTACTGTTCACACATTAAGCACATTAACGCCATTCCCACAATAATGTTGATACATTTTAAATTCAAAACATATGTTGGAAAGTTTTTGTCTACGCTGGCATCTACTCATCTTTCCCCAAAAGTTTGCTGCTCTGAGATACCAAAACAATAGAACGGCGTTGACGTCTGGTGCCATGGGCCACTAGTGGCAGCAGCGTCACGCTGGATCACATGATAATGACACATTAGTGTTTTTTTTTTTTTTTTAAATCTAGTTTTCTGCATCCACAATTCCATGCAAGGCTGTCACTTCTATATGCATCTGCTTTGGAGTTCATCTCACTAAAATGTAAATTAATTTAACTGTAGAAATCAGGTAACATACAGTAAGTCTACGGTGTATAGCTTTACTGTGTTTATTGCACTTTACATTTTATTACATTTATTTATACTACTGAAACCACAAACTAACTATATGGGGTAAACACAATTGACTTCCTCTTTGTACCGTTCTGCACTGTACTTGGATGAATAGCAATAAAGTCTCTCTTATCTTATACACGGTGATATTTAGAGATATTCAGAGAGAATGATCCATTATAAGTATAAGTTGTTGCAGTTCATGAAAATCCATGAGACTCTTGTTTTTCATGCTTTCAGTAACACCCTTGGTAATGAGCAGCCATTGCAGCATCTGCCAGTGATTACTTTATAACAGTGTTGCCAGTTCTTTGACATCAATGAACTGACAGCAACTCCCAAACAAACAAGCACAAGACGATCTTCTGAGACTTGTGAATCACTTACAAATGACAGAACAACAGACTTTTATTCAGTGCCTGTGAATGACGACCTCGACATACAGTGTGTATACTTGCACTATATAAATGGATCAGAAAAGTCGTTGCAAAAGGTGCAGTTACATTGTTTCTGAAAATTCATTGCAACTGCAGCAAATACTCAACTGAAAATGCAAGACTCTTTCAAGTAACAATGGCAGGAAAGCACCTATGTTAGTACTTACAGGATAATAAGCTAACTGAGCCATCATTACACACAGAGCAATACACGTGCTGTTATTTTAATCGTCTGTGACACATGGAAATTGGTTTTCTTACCGTTTGTAACTTAAAACTCAGTTAAGTAAAGGATGTAAAATAATAAAGACGTAGACTATAACGCTCAAAGCACTGGCCTCAAAATGCAGAGCCGTGTCTGCATGTTAATTGCCCGTAGAAGGCTGTGTTCACTTCTTCTCCCCATTCATTTCAATGGAGACGCTGATTTTCCCAACAAAAGCAATAAACCTGGCTCAACTTTTGCCGCAAGGCAATGCAAAGTCACGGCAATGCGTTGGCCAAATACGTACAAGGACAACCTAACAGTGCAGCTCCATTGTTTACTTCACAAAAGTCCAGATATATAGATATTCTTTTAAATCAGACCATTTTTCCTACACGTGTACACAGAATCCATCCTTCTTGCTTCCTGAGTGACGGTTGTGAGGTCTCAAACAGTGAAGCACAACACGCATTAGTACTAATAAACAACTTTGTGTATTATTATCTTTATTGAAAGTGAGAGAAGGATCAAGGTGAAAATGAAATCCTTACAGTGATTGTGTTTTATTTATTTCTTGCTGCTGTGTCTATCCACCTCTATCATGGCAAACACCTCCACATGGACGCTACTAAAAACAGACAATATTGACGTCTCCTCTACTGCAACAAATGGACAGTCTGATTGAACCCAAATGAATTTGGAATTGCTGCAGTCGCGTTGGGATTTGTCTCTGAAAATGTAGCCCAGTTACAAGGGGCGAGTGTGCACCGGAGACAAAAAGAGATAAAAACAGAGCCATTAAATAGAAACTGTCTGTACTTTAATACACAGTGGAAGAAACAGACACTGGGGCGTGTCAGCATGCAAGACAGATTGACAAAGTCATCACTGTGGCTGAAGCTCAGGGCTTTCACAGCCATACCCAAAACCTGTTTGTAACATCTTATTTCCAGCATGTACCCAGGGGCCACTTCCGTGTGTCTTAGAAGGCTGTGCTTTGCAGCCACAGTAGCGTGAACCCCCTGATGGCAGGCAGAGCCCTCTGATCTGGCTGCTCACACTCTGGTCCACACTCTGGGGATCCGGGATAAAGGACCCTTTTCTCGTCTCAACCCTGCTTTTCCCCTGCTCTCTTTCCTTCCCAGCATCACCTCTGTTTTAACAACTGCCTGCCTGCCTCCATCACTCACTCTTTTTTAACTCCCTCCTTTACTGCTCCTCCCCTCACACTTCCTCCCCCTTTCCTTTTCTTCTGCCTTGTTTCATCTCTGCCACTAGCCATCGAGTGCAGCCAAGGCTTTTGTGTGCAGAGTGGCTCTTTATTGAGTGTCACGCTGGCCGATAATCGCTGTTTAGCGGTTATCGCCCCTCCACACCAGGCCCATTAATTAGGCTTAATAGACGAAGAAGCAACTTTTAAGGATGCACTAGCACAGCAATAAGGCCCCGGTTATGAGATGCCACTTGTTTGCGTGTGACTTCTGAGTGTGTTTTTATTAATGCTTGCAGGCAGGCTCTGTTATTATTTGTGTGTTAGGCTAATCAGGGGGAGCCGATTGTAACCGACATGTCCGTGGTTTATCAAGCCGATGATGTGGCGGGTGAACAATGGTGCCAGAAACAATGAGCGGGGGAGCGGTGTCAACCGAGATTACAAACGTCTCAGGGAGCGACGAGAGCCCTCGGGATGTCAGATCACCATATTGTAGGGCTAATGAGATGGCGACACATTGTACACAAAGGTGTTTCTCTGTGATGGCTCAGCCCGCTCGCTGTGACATTTCAGCAGGGGGTCATATTGAGGTGACACACAAAGACAAGATCTTCTGAGTTACCCTGCCTCCTAAAAAATATAAGACAGGATTCTCTTTTGAAGCAAATGCTGCAGACGGATTTCTGAATGTTAGTCGGAGAGGAAAAAAGCATTGTCAAGTTTCATGACACAATATTTTGCTATTTCTAGTCGGTATAATCTAAGCGTAAACATGTCAGCTTCTCAACATGCACAAGTAATGTGTTCTTTTAAATTCCCATGCCCATTAAAAGCCACAAACATATTTTTTCTATGAGAAGCCCCAGTGAAATAAACTCCAAATATTTGTGCACGGCATCAAAAGGGGCTTACATCGCAGACAGCACGTCCTCAAACAAATATTGGCGAAAATGTTGGGGAGGGATTTTGTTAATTGATGCTGTCCTCTTCCCCTTTTAATCACATAAGCCCTGGATGAATCTTAGTTTAATTCGCTGATAGAATGCCTCTTTTTCCAGCCTTCCTCCGGCTCGTGCTGAAAGCTGAAGGGATCAGGTCTAATCCAAACTTCCCCCTCCCCGGTCCCTCCCCAACGTCCCATGGCTGGTCAAGTCTGGGCTGCCCGGGAGAACAGGGGGAACAGGAAAACTGGCAGGCGGAGGTGGGGGACTGTTTGTCGGACCTGGTTATTCCGCTCCGTGGATCCCATCAGGCGAGTCATGACATGTCTCGTCCGAGGCCACGTCCCACCTGAGCGCCGCGCAGGGGGTTGGACTATGCGAAGGGGAAGAGTGTGTAGAACTGTCTCATCTGGTCACATTCAGTTTGCATCCCTGGAGTAGCTTGTTATATGAGTTCTGACTGTGCCTTTCTTTTTAAGTGGTCAGCCTACCTCTGCAATATTTCATCAAATATTCTTTTTGTTTGCTTCGACTGTTATATTAAAATGGTTAAAACCAAGATAAGCTTATCACCAAACAGGCTTACAGCTGCAGCTCAATTACCCGTATTGCTGCGATTTTCATTTCATTATATTTCTTTTTGTTCTCCACTCACCGTTTAATAAACTGTGTACCCTCTCCATTTAGAAACATTCAACCTCTTTCAAGCCTAGAATATGAATATGTGAACTTAAGCAGAACCTTTTTGGTAGCCAATATCTTTTATTTGGACCATTTCTTGGAGTCCAAAAAGCAGCCAGTGATTCAAACGGAGAAGCTGGATCAGTTAACAGTCGTATGACGAGCTTGTAGAGCAGTAGGGGGTGAACATGTCCATCTCTGCAGCCCCTGTTCCCCCAGCCGGTGACTGAAGACTCCCAGTTTGTCCCACTGAAAAGCTTGGTATCCCTACTTGTTGAGATGAATGAAAAGACAAGAGGATGGGGTGAAGCAGCAAGCGGGTAAAGATAAGTCCACAGTCACGCTGATTTGCATTGTTCAACATCAGCTCTGACAAACTTGTAGGACATATGTACCAGCAGGCATGCCTGACAGTGTATCTATCTTTGTCAGACATTTGCGTGCCTGTGTGTCAGCATGTGTGCTCATATTTATGTCTTTCTTTGTATTTATATTCACTTGTCTCACTGTGATATCCGGACCACGGCTTGAGTACAACGGGTGCTAAACCTCCATCTTGCCTTAGTGTCCAACACAAGGCCAGTTGTCCCTTGTGTTTCACATTGTCTGACCCCTGGCGTTTGACCTCTCAGCTCTCAGTACAGCTGTCTGCCTCATAAACTAAATTCCACAGCAGTGTTGTTGCAGAATCACCCTCTCTTTAAGCTTTTGGGGAACCTATTTTTTTATTTACTTCTAAATACATGGAAACAATACGTGTAACTAGAAGGGAACTCGGAGAGTGCAGACCTCCGCCAAATGCCCTGTGCCCGATGTCATTGAAAGTAAACAATAACATCGTGTATCGGACGCACTCCACTTTTGAATGGGTTCATCCGTGGCCTATTCTTCACCCTTCAACAAAAGATTCATCAAAATCTGACCAGAAGTTTTTCAGTAATCCTGCTGACAAACAGACAAACCGAACTAAAAACATGACCTCCTCCATGGAAGTGGCAAACACCAATGATTAGTCAGCAAAATGGCGAAACAAAACAAAATATGAATGTAAAGGCTAGTGTGATAACATAACAATCACATTTAGTAAGTTTCTAAATAAAGTTTGACTGCACTGCTGAGGGTTAAGTTAGAAAACCAGTAAATAAGAAACTTCTGATAGCAGGCAGTTAGCTTAGCTTAGCATAAAGACTGGAAACAGAGGGAAACGTCTAGCTAACAAAATCCGCTCAGCAGAATCTGGAAAGCTCACTCATTAACACACCATATGCTGTTTGTTTAATCCGTACAAAAACCTAAGTTGGCTGCGTGCACTGACTTCAGTTCAGTTGTGAGTTTGTGCCGATTTCTATGTGTGTGTGTGTGGGATGTAAAGAAACGCGAGGTGGGTGACTGTGTGTGGCAGCCAGGTCAAAACTGCAAAACTGGCGTCAGAAGCGTGTCTCCCAGTGAGCACACAGGCTGTGTTTGACTATATGTGCACATAGTCTGGCAACATGCACAAGTGTCAGGAGGAAGGTTAGTATTCTGAGACTTTGATACTGCTATCGCAAAGTCCATATTCGTTTGCCCACATGACTCCACACACAAACCGAAGCAGGCATCCGTGTGTGTGTGTGTGTGTTCCATATTTAAAGGATATGTCTGTGTTTGTGTGTGTGTGTGTGTGTGTGTGCGCGAGTGAATGTGTTAGAATAGAAAGGGTTCAAGTTGACAAACTGCAGACGCCAACACTACGAGAGTGAGAGAGCGAGCGAGAGAGGAGGGGGGGGGGGGGGGGGGGGGGGGGGGGGGGGGGGGGGGGTCTAAATCTGTGAGAAAACGTCTAATCCCTGGATTGCTGAAGCTTCCGAAATCCTGGAAATAGATTAGGAGCTTCGCTGGCCCAGCCGCCTTTAATAAGAAGGCCCGTTTGGCTCCAAAGTCATGGCACAGCACTTGCATAATGTGCAGAGCCGCCACTTCTTGTAATTATCGTTTCCCCTATTTGGAAAATGATTCAATAAACACTGATCCATGGTGTTCCGCGCATACTGACAAGCTGCGGATGGAACACGCAGAAGCCCTGGTACATGTGCGACACCCGCTCCAGTCCGGCCACTAATCCAAATATAGGTGGAGGATGAGGGGTGCGGTAATCGAATGAGGACTGACCGTATCGACGGGAGAATCTTTGTGCAGTTTCTCTCGAGCCGGACAGCCACTGAGCCGAGGAGGCTCCCGATACATTTAGAAAGGTCCGCCATCAGATAAGAGAAAGTTGCAACGCTACTCCCGACTTTATCTGCTTTCACACATCAGCAAACTTTGGTTCTTTTTTCTTTCCCCTTTTGGCATTCCCTGCCACCAACGTTGGGGGGGGGGGGAGAGAGAGAGAGAGAATAAGTCATCTTCATCCATTTGCTCACAATGGGATTGCATTTTCCCTCTCCACTGCTCTGCTGTACGAGACTCCCTCTCAGCAGGGAGGTTGACAAATGTCTTGAAGTAAGGATTTGATCTGGGTTTGCAAAACACAAGAAGCATATTCCTTCATAATGAAAAAGTGTGAACACAGAGAAAAGAGATATCATCATGTTATCATCTTCTCTAAAACGGTTCCGGCTATTGCATCTTACATCCAGATTTGTAAGTGCAGCAAAACTATGACAGCCAATAAACGTGTTATTTAGCACACAGTCTTAATGAGTGCATTTGAAATAGAAGATGACCACCGGGACACTTGTTGAACTCTGAACAGTGAATAGAAATGCCATTCTCAAGCAGCCTTCAAAGAGTAGTGGGCCAATAAAGGACTTCACCTCTCTGTTGTCTTTGACATGAGGTGAGTGATTGTTTTTCACTTTAATGTCCAGAAGGTTAGAATTCAAGAACAAGCCAAAAATAATGTGCCTGTACAACTGAAATAACATCGTTGAAGCTGTCACTTGCAAACCAGCCGTGTAACTTCAACACCGGCAGTAAATAGTCAGTATTTCAGAAAGACATACGGGACACTGGGTCCTCAGATGGTTGTCAGCCAATTCATTCTCATCTATTGACACATCTGAAGCTCCGCTGGACAAGACTCCACTGCCATAATGGACTTGTCAAAATGACAAATATTAGCTCTCCTTTCCCTCAATCAATTAAGAAAACTAGTCAATGAGGGACTATTGATGACAAGGCCCAAGATCCAGGGTCCTTTAAAGAAGTGAGATTTCACTCCAGTATAAATAACTGCCTCCCTTCTGTTTTGCTCTCCTGGCTTTGTGCTGTCTCTCTCTCTCTTTTTGCCAAAATGAGGGTAATGTGCTATGAAAGGTATCCCAGATTTCACACTTCCTGGGGCCCTGAGAGATGGAGCGACCAGCTGTCCATATCACAGCACCCGTGTTCCTGGCTACCCCCGGCCAGAGAGAGCCACAGGCAGCCAGAGAGGGGGATATGAAGGGAGAGAGGGAGAATTGCAGAACAAAACCTCTTTGAAAGTACGTGAATATTTCTAGCCTATACATAGTATGCGTGTGTGAAGATTTACAGCCACCTCATTGAGTCATGACAAGTCAAGACTCCCTTGCTTGCTCTCTTCCTCATACACACACTCACACACCTGAGAGGTCGAGATGAGCCAAGACTGCGAAATGCCAGAAAACAGTGACCTAAGCATCCTGGATATAGCGTTAAATCTGGCAATATCATGGATCACAACAACTCAGGCCCAGCTTGCAGCCAGTCTGTGACATTGCCCTCACTCAAAAAACTGTCCAAAGTAAGATATCCTTTCACTTTCTCTGTGAAACTGCCCATAAAGTGCTCCCCCACCCGCGCCCGAACACCAATCTTAAATGCGGGTGCCATAACACTAGTGTGGTGTACTGCTCTAGGGCACAATTTTCCATAGACTTGCTCTATATTGCCATCTGAGAGAGCTGGATCAAAATGGCATGGTTTCAGATGGGGGGCCGGAATAATATTATAGAAATAATCATAGCAGGGGTTTGGTTTCAGACAGCTATTGTGTTCATGTCACAGTGACGCTACATTTACACCATTAAATCGCACACATCTGCAGAAACCTTCCATGTGTTTCTTATATCTAAAATGCCAAATGACAAGTGAGGAAAGACAATGAGCTGATTAGCATGCGATTACCTTAAAAGGTCGCAAAGCAAAGTGTTATTTCAAGTGAGATAGACGGCGCTGCATGCAGGATTGTCATTTTCAAAATGCATATCCTTCAAGATTACTGGGGAATTTATCATGTATGACTTGTGTTTTTAGGTTTAACATAAACGAAAATGTGAATACGCGAATTTCCCAAAAATCCCTTTATATCTTCAATGACTCCTTTTTTAGTGCCGTGCTGTGCCATGTAGAATACTGTTGACCAAATCAATCAAGCTCGACAAGATAACAGAATTCACGGGGACAATCAAATGCATCAACAAGTTCATCTTCTCCCTGCGTCACTAAAGGGGGTACACAAATCAATGTGTGGCCATCAAGCCAGCCCAGAATATTCACATCACATTCTTTATCGTTATTAAAGGTCTTTTGGCTGCCCTAGGCTGCCTTGAATTACAGTACGAACACATATTTGCAAAGGGCATATATACTCATAACCTCACATGCTGTTCTACATACAGACCGATCACACCAGCCCTGCGTCCTACAACATTACATTGCCATACAACTAAACGGCATTCTCAATTACTGTGAGGGAAACGTATTCTCTCCCGGATTAATAAAAGCGCATCAAAGTCCGTGGTTAGGTTTAGTAAAAGACCACGGTTTGGCTTAAAATAAAAAAAATGTTGTCATTTCAGTTACAGTGTAAAATGTAAAACAGTCAACGTCTTGAGTTTTACTCTGGACATGAACAGCCGTGTCCTGGGTGAACGTCCTGCGTTTGACCCATCGATGCAGCCCGACCTCCTCCTGATGAGAAACATCTCTGTGATATGTCAAAAACAAACGGAATGCGGGAAGAAATTAATTTCCCCCAAAACTTTATTGACAATGCAGTTCAGTCGCATGGAAACGTCATTTCTAGCTGGACAAACGGCCACTTGATGAAATATTTCAGGATTCATTTCTTGCGATTTCAAATTAAAATAATGGGCTTGAACCAATTTTTTTCGCATACATAATCCCACATTACTTTTAAAGTGCTGCTTTCGGAGACGGTTAGTCGTTTAACTGGGTGGTGCTGAGGTCACTGGAGGTAGTAGCCCTAAAAGTTTTTCACCTGGAGGGAGCAAGGCCATTTATTGATTGAGGAGCGTTCATTGGACCATATCAGTGAATGATTGACTGCATGCTAATCCCGCCCATGAGTGTGGTTCAGTAGCTTCATTTTACCCCTCACTGCTTTCTGGTGGTGATCATTTATGCTTCGTTTCTGACAACACATTTTCTATGTGAGAAAATGAGAAAAAGAGGGAGAAAAACCTATTTGCTGCACTTTAAATCACAAGGATTAAGTGTGTAAGTGAGTGAGAGAGTAAGAGAGAGAGAGCGTGAGCACAATACTCTTCCAATCACAAGTGCCAGAAATACTGAGCAAATAAGCCACAGCAATTTATTCCGAAACAACACAAATCTTGTTCTTTTTGTTCAAATGAGCGTTGTGGTTTTCAGGCTTGTGAAAAAGAAGACTATAGAACAAACACAGTTAGAAGACAAGGAAGCAATGCCAACATCCCTAATTATATGCTATTCATGTTCTCTCTCATCACTTTGCAAGAACACGAGAGCTGATGTAGCCGTTTTGCGGACAGCTAATTGTGTGAGCAACAGTGTGCGCTGCCAGTGCATGAGTAACTCTCAGAGACTATTGCTGTGTGTTGAAAAATAAAATAAAACTCAGCACAGGGATTGAGAGGCATTTGTGCTGCTGCAGCTCTTTATAGCAGTTGCTCTGTAGCACTTCAGTGTATGCATTGGGTGCCTGCTTGTTTCAATCACCTGGGGTGCTTCATTTTAAAGGCCAGCGGCCACAGTGGCCGGCCTTTCATATTTGCACTGATTGTGGTGGCTATTTTGATTCCCTGGTTGCTTAGGCCAGACAACCTGCTGCTCATTCCAGTCACACACTCAACCAGGGCCTGACAGAGGGGGAGGCAGCCATGTTGAAGGAGTGCTCGGTCTCAGTGGAATTAAAAGTGACTTAAATAACTTAAAAGATGTGCATGACATTTATATTCTTTTCTGGCCCTTGTCCGTCCTTATTGTTGTCTTTCAGGTAAAGTTGGGGCTGCACACACAGTACGCATCTCTTAAGTCAATGTGATCCTCCGGCTCTCTCACTACCTCTGCAGTGTGACGGGGCACCAGGTCCCGAATCCTAACCCAGGACTGCCAGAGTTTTTAAGTGGCTTTGAGATGGGAGAAGTGATAGAGGCTAAGCCCTTAATAGCCATTTCTCTGTAATCTTTCCTATGAAAGGCTAAACTATGGGAGTATTGATTTGTTTGAAGAAGGGGGAAAAAATGGAGGAGCGGGTGAGAAAAGTACTCCATCAGGACGGGGCATCTTGAAATGTGACAAAGTTGTTCAGCGGCCGTGGAGATAAGCTCAGATTGAGCCCATTTTATCCGATAAATGCTGCACAGTTTGCTCCGTGAGAGCGAAACAAAGACAAACTCATCAAATCCAAGTTGACACGACTCACAAAACAGTGGCACTCTTTCTGTCTGCTCTCTCTGTCCATCTCAACCCATGGTGGCGGTCACATCAATGAATTTTTTTTTTGCCTCAACTGCGTTGGCTTCAACCTTTTTAGTCAGGCGCTCCAGTTAACAGCGCATCCATTGTCACGAAAAGTGCCCACAAACCCTGTGAGGAGGCCGGGAAGGGAATGTGCTGGGAATGCTTAAGTATCGTAGGTCTGTTTGTACTGGTGTTATTTAGATGACTGCTTTTCAAATGACGCTAAGCAATGCTTCATGCTATATCTCACTGCACACGCCAGCACACATCTCCCCATAGTTACAGCCCTGAAGGATATGGTAATCGAGCTATTATTAGATATGGCAGCGATAGCATTGTTCTCTTTGTAGTCCCAAAGAATACATATTCCTCTGTTTGATGTATTAAGGGAATGTACAGTATACCCTCCTGCATGGGCATGGAGAATGATTTAAGAACCTACACAGTGTAATCCTATTATATATGGTTTATATGCTTGAACTTTTAAGGGCATGAATTTCACATCAGCATCACTGATAATTCTGCACCGAGAGGCTGCTGCCAGAGTCCAGGACTGTTTTCTGAGCACAGCAGAGACATTTCCTAGCAAAGTTGGTTCATCTGTCGCCTGAGGGAGGGCAGGTGGTCTCAGCCGTATTTCTAGGCTCCGTGTGGATGTTCGCTTCATCTGGTCCCCCCTGTCTGTGCATCCTGAAAAAACATCAGCGCTCTGATCGGTTCTGGACGAAACGCACACTTCACATCTCTCCTTCGCCACAATTAAGGCAGCTATTCTTTACACAGCGTCCAGAGACACGGCAAAAGGTTTGTCTATGCGCGCAAGTCTGTGACTCGCAAAAAAGTAGACACAACTCTATTTGTGCGAGTCTCACTTGCAGAAGATCACGATGAATTACTCTGTTTATTCATTTATCAAGAGCACGGAGACAGCAGAGCAAGGTTGTTTTCTTAACCAGCTGTGAAGGCAGTAATTTTAATACCACACACACACACCCACCCACACACACACACACACACACACACACCTCTCTTTCGTCTCCTGTCTTTCCAACAATCATTAACTCTCATGTTGGGACCACTTCCACACACACATGCACACACACATGGCTCTTGACCCCTTGACCACCAGAGGTTACTCATTACCGCACGTCTGTGTGTGTGTCTGTGTGTGTGTCTGTGTGTGCAGGAAGGGATTGTCTTTCTACCAGCCAGCAGACTGAGACTAGTCGAGTCAATAGGCTCCATTGAAGGCCATCGAGTGGACCGAGAGAGGAATTAGCAATTAGTCATTTATAATTTACGTTTAGCCAGACTGTGCCATTAAACTTAATACTTTCTATGAAGACCATATCTATCAAACAATCAACTGTAGTAAAGACTCTTAGAACGCTATAATAGTCCATGCAATATCCAAAGTTATCGTTGTATTATTAAGTAAAGTGAAGTACATACTGCTGCATTTATAATAATGCATGCTTACGATATTATAAGCCCCATCAGTCAACCTTTATAACTAGTCAAAAGGATCCATAAGACACGTCTAATATGTTTCATGACTGTTGATATAGTGCATCAGAAAGCATTATGAGTGTTTATGGTTGAAGTCATGCTGCATTATAATTAGTCTAGTTTATACGTTTGTTTAACAGGGGCCATGCACAACACAAGCGTTGAGCCAGTTAACTATAAAGCTTATTATCTGTGGTCCCTGGACACCACATTCACACCCTCATAATGCACTATATATGTGGTCTTTATAGAAAGACTTAAATGATACTAGCTTCAGCTAAAAACAGAAGATTTAAAGAAATTAAATACAGGGAAGTGAAGCTGATTCGGAGCAGTTTGAGGCACTGCAGGACATACAAGCTTAAATATACATACACCCAGAATAGGGGTTTCCTTTTTTTATAATCCCAAGACACTTCTCCACAGTCCAATCCAAAAGAAAACAGATGAATGGTGTGTGTGTGTGTGTGTGGGGGGGGGCCTAAGTAGAACATGCAGTAGAGGTTCATTTATGCAGAGTCATGTGTGTGAGCTGGTGGGTGGGCAGGGGTTGAGCGTCCCTGTGGTAAAAGTCCAAAGTGGCCTTAGTCCAGTCTGAGTTATTGGCTAACCGGCTGTTTGGCTGCGAGAACTCACCTCCTGGACGTCACTAGTCCGAGGCTTACGCAAACATGTCAGCGGGCTGATGAGCGCACATGTACAGTGCACTCGTACATGGAGGTGGAGTAATACTAGCCAATTACACAATCTGGATGAAAATGAGAGGGATGAAATCATTCGCACTCGCTCCTCCCCGCCTGCTCTCTCACTTATCTCTCACTACACACACACACACACACACATCAGAAATGTCTTCCTGCACAAACCTTGAAGCACACACACATTGTGAGGAGGACAGAAAAATCAATACTGATCATAGTGCCAGCTGTTTTGGGCCTATCACTCCATTGTGATGCCGAATGTGAGGTGATTCATGACAGGCCACGCTTTCCCACTCCCACGCCTCACAGAACCACTGATGGATTCCTCGCTTTTTTCCTACACATCTCTCCATTCCTCATGCACTCTCTCCCTTTCCTCTCCCCTCCCACCCCTCTTCCTCTCGCAGGGTCCGAGGTGATGAGAATGACACTGCACAGAAGGGGTCCTTATGCAAATGAGATCAGTGATCCCCCCCCCCCCTCACCCTCCACATCCCCCGCTCATTTGCAAATCCATGCGTTATGGTAAAACGGGCCGACGGTGTAAACCTGGCGGGAGCTGGTGGGCTGGAAAGAGGTGCTTTATGCAGAAGACGCTGCAGAAGAGAATGAATGATTTCTTTTTTCAGCTTGGTAAAGAGTTAACATCCAAGTGAAGCAGAAGCAGTCCTAAAATACATTTCACGCGTGGCCTCTTGTGGTTTACAGCTCCTATAAAAGAAAAGTAACAAAGGTGACGCGATGTAATATAAAAAGAACATAATCTTTTATTTTTGATCAGAAATATTTGTCTGAACCATTATTGCACCGCAGAGCAATATAGTTATAGTACTGGCATAAGAGGTGATTTCTGCTTAGTGCATTAATATTTAAATCAACTATTATGCGGTCAAAGGTGTGTGTTTATTGGACATTTTACAACAGCTTCAAACGTGACCAGCCAATCAGATTAGTGCGGTGCTGTGTGCTCCAGAAAAGGCACATTTTCTTCCCTCTCCTGGATGAAACTTGAGCTCTTTGCCCAGTTGTGTTTTGTTATTGTGTATTAAAATGTCAATGAGCCTATGTCTTGTTACCCATACAAAGCAACTGCTCTGTCACATAAATACAGGCCTTGAGGTATGCTCATGAAAATGTCAGGGTATGGCAAAAAAATCAGTTAGGAAAGAAAGGAAGAAAGCAATACTTCTGTCCGTCATAACACCGGCATGGCACACACGCAAACTAAATCACCTGGAAATAGTTTTCTCAGCACCACAGACACAGAGAAATGTTTTTTGTTCATACGTGTGGAACACATAGACACAGAGACGCACACTACTTTTGACATTTGAGGATTGTTTGTTTTGGTCGACTTCGGCAACCCCACCTGTGGCGATGACTCTGTTTTGGGTCCCGACTTGTCACACTGTGCGAGAGGCGTCAGGAGAAATGCCCGGGGCGAAAACTGGCCCTGTTTAGCCCCGCAGTATGCCCGTTTGTAATTGGCCAAAACACCAGGCGGCCTGTGGCCATTTGTCAGTTTGAATAATTGATACAGGGAATGGTCACACTCGCAAAACACGCTGGCACTTTAGCTCGCATTTATATGCAGGCACTTCCCCCCGTTTTCAAAGCTCTACGCACGTAATTTTCATGTGCAATTTCATGTGATGTTATGAATTATGTATTCAGTTTCATTCTGATTAACATCGAAAAACACACACCCATGTACCATTAGTCCAACTAATCAATTATGAGACGTTTAGAAGATACAAGCAAATGGAGATTAAATTGAGGAGATAGCTAGTCAAATTAACTGTTAGGGAGGAGAAGATGACATTCTTGTCTGTCGTTTTCTCGTTAATACAGGCTTCATTAATGACACGCTCACTTTTCAGATTGTCACTCTTTGAAAATCATGAGCCATCTTTAAAAAAAAACAACAAAAAAAAAAAACAACAACTTTCCTATTTAGCAAAGGATGATCAGCCCGTCAAAACCGTCAAGATCTTGAAATCAGTCACAAGCCATGATGGGTTGACGTGCCCTTTTCATGCCGCAGTCAGGAGAAGGGAGAGTTTTGATGAGTGCCTTTTGTTTCACTCACTTTTTCTCCATTTCTTTTTTTTCTCATGTCCTAATTAACTCTCTTTTGTCTCACCATGTTTTCCAAATGAGTGCTGTGATTCTCTATCTTGGTGTTATTTTTGTCGCTAATAAATGAAGGTTGAGCATGCATTGCCTTGTAATTAGTTGGAGGAACAATGCAAGACTGCAGTATTTTTGGCCTTGGTTTGTTTCAGAGAGGGAGAGACAGAAACAGAGAAGGAGAGAAACAGAGAGGAAGCACAGCCAGAACCCTACGACTCCCTGTTGAGAGAACATAAGCTGCGTTGCAGGATTGCAAAATATGCTGCCTGGCTTCTAATGCCAGATTAGCGATGGCAACCCATTGTATTGCGTGCCATGGCATCAGCATGAGACCAGTGTGCATGTATACAGCCTAATGAATCCGACACTAAGTTTGTGGTGGTTGAGAATGTTTTGGAAATTAAATCATAAGTGTCTGTGTTTAAGGTCAAATGCCTCTTTACATTCCGTTAGATGAAGTATTGTATTTTTATACATCTATAATACAGAGAATGACAACATGGTCATTGTATGGTCCACTTGTCTTTCTGTCTCTATTGAGCATATGAGCATGTATTCTTTCCAAAGAGGACGTCAAATGTTTGAATCAAGTTTTCCAGCTACATTATTCCCTCTCGCAAATAATAATAATAATATAATCATCTGACAGAAGATGTACAAGCCCACAGGCGCTGATGATCTTTGTTTTATTTCTTTTCCCAATCGTGGATTCATTCATTTCAGAGAAATCTGACTAAGTGCAATACAATTAGTGCCTTTTTCAATGTCAATTAAAGTTGTTTGATTAACAGATGAATTGCTTTACCAAAAAAAATGAAATAAATAAAAACAAATTCCCAGAAGCCAAGATGACGTCTTCATATGGCTTGTTTTGTTCAAAATCTTAAGATATTCGATCTACAATGATTCCTCACGTTAGCAAAGCAGGAACGAGAGGACGCAAATGATTCAAAATCATAGTATGACATTTTGGGAAATATGCTTTTTAAATTTTCTTGCTGAGAGTTAGTTGACAGAAGAATCTTGATACCACCGTCATATGAATGTTAGACATAAAGCTACAGCTTTAACAGAGAATCGGGTCCGGAGGTCACATGAGATTGTCCGTGTCAGGCGCATTCTGACTTCCTGGAAATACTGGTGCAGGACGTGGATTACACCGCGGTCACGCAGCCGGTTTGTAATTTGTTATAAAACCACAGAGTCTCTTGACGATCTTTGAATTTGTCCGACAATTTCGTCCCTGAATCTCGTCGTCTCTCCAGTTAGACACTCCTGTTGCCATCGTATGGGACTCCTTCACCCTCAAAAGTTTATTTTCTTACAGTTTCACGCTCACAACGTCATCCACACGCCAACTCGCTTGCTGTGAACTCTCCGGACAATGAGCAGCTCTATTCACGCACCACACGGTGTTCGGGCGCTGGCAGGCCGAAGTCGCTTTGATGTCCGGTCCAAATGATTTAAACATTCGTGTTCTCACATACAGCTCCTCCGAGTAATGTCTAGATACTTTCAGGGTTGCAGTGCACGTGTGAAAGTGGCTTCAGTTAGGATAAAGACTGAAAGCAGTAAAGGTCAAAGGTCTCTGATTGAGTTTATCATCTTAGTTACATAATCCGTACAAAAACTGAAGTGTGAAAATGACTATTTGTGGTTTTACAAATGTTTTTGTTGATTAAACAAATGAGATGTAACGAGTTCATTAGCGCGCTTTAGAAGTGCTGGAAGGCAGATATCGGACAGAGCCAGAGAGTTGGCTCCCACAGTTTGTGCTAAGCTAATTGGCTGTTGGCTTTAGCTTCATATTAACCTACAGACATAAAACTTGGAAAGAAAGCAAAAAAGCATATTTCCCAAAAAGCCAAACTCTTCCTTTTTAAGGATTACTTGACTATCAAATTTGTCATTGATACATTTTCCTTCAATCGAATACCAACAATCTTTTTTCAGCACTAAGTATGCATTTATATGCAGGGACGTGGAGAATACGAGTGTTGGGTGACAGAAAGCCTGATCGCATGTACCTGAACACATGTACACACACTGATTTTAGCCTCAGCATGTGTAGCCATTTCCTGTCATCATCATGCGTGTGTGCGTCTTTGTGTGTTTGAGCGATACACGTGCATATCAGCATCCAAACCACATTTGCAATTCACAGCAGCCTCCCTCGTGCATTGTCCCAATCTCTGCCTACTTACGCTGCTCTTTTTTTCCCCCTCTGTGCATTGTTTTGGCCTCCAGCTATTGTATCTGTTTAGATTGACTGGTGGTTTGGCTCTACCTCTTGGCTTCAGGATGGGGAGTGGGTAGCAGGAAAGGGGGTAGATAACAGAAACAGACAGGGGCTTGATCAGCCACGCTATCCCCCCACCTAAATATTACTCCACAATGTGCGACGCCCCCGCCCCCAAAACAAATAGGACACGTTCATTTCCGTTCCTCTTTATCTCCTCTGTCTCTCACAATCTCCCGTCTCTCCTTCGCAGGTATTCCCTGTCACTCAGCCCCGGCTTTTTTTTCCTCTTTTTATCTAATTCCATACTCCTTGATTCTCTCCCTCTGTCTCTTCTCCCCTCTCAGGTTTAGCAGAGAGGAGGAGTGCCAGTGATTAGGAGGCGTTAGAAAGAATGGACGTGCTGTTCCCGTAAACCGCTCTGTGCTGTCAACACCAGCTTTGGTGGAATGGAATCAGATAAAAAAAAAAATCACTGAGTGTGTATGTGTGTGTGTAAGGAGGGGGGGTCAATTAGGCGTGTAGCCCGCCAGCACCAGTGAGACACATGACTCTCTAGCCCACTACTGTAAAGTCAGTGTGCCCTTCAGCTGAACTTTGGCTCACTTGGGCTCAGCAGAGCCGAGCCAGACGGAGATGAGAGGTGGGGAAAGAAGGAGAAGGAAGAAGGCAGCAAAAGGACTGACTCACAGCGGTGGAATTAATACCCCGACCCCCCGTTCATGCACTCACACACGCGCACACAAATATTTGGCAACAGACGGAGTGAGTGATGGGACACTTTGGCAGGGGACAGAGATACGGGGGACACAGAGAGCAGTCTGGCACGGTCTACCAGGGCAAAGGGAAGCACAAGTTCCAACAGCATTATCAGCTGCCTGCTGTGATTCTCCTCTTTCTCAGATCACAAACTTCGCTTTTTCTGAACATGCACATTTAAAAACAGAAAACACTCAGCATATTAACTAACTTTAGTCTAACCCGATTCTTAATGTGCAGACACTTTGTATTCAATGCAAAAGTGAACAACGAGCGATATTTTATGTAGATAAGAAGATGCCTGACAGATTATATAGTATGTTGATCCAAATGACGTTGCCATAATTATTCATAATTCTATTCTGGCAATGACCGATTTTGTGAGACGCAGGCTCTATAGCTGCTCAAAGCAAAGTCAAATAAACATTCAAGTAAAGCAGGCAGTCATCAGTTTTTAATGTACTTTTTTTTAGACCAAAAGAATCCCAAAATATGCAGAATCTCCATTCATTCAACTTTTAGCTCCTGCATTTTTCACTTTCAGTGAAAGGCTGCTTCAAGTTTCAACATCTATTGACCACCAGAGGACTATCAAAACATAATAAAAAATTTTTAAAAAAACATACACTGACAAATTGCTGACCACAAAATATTAACTATTAATGAGTGCACTCAAATTAGAAAACATGCAGTGTTGCAGTAAAAAATGTTGTGAAACAAAAGACTGTCATGCCATTATTTAAATTATTTATGTGCACATGTTTTGAGCAAAGAACAATAAAAAGCAACCGACATTGTTTGGGAGTCACTTATCACCCACGTTAGCTTCAACAGTCATCCTTCCTTCAATGAGGATGGATAATAATGCGTATGATGAAGATCACGTGATGTGATGATCAACCAACGTCATTCTGCTTGTAATGTAAATGTTGACGATGATTTTATTTTTTACAGTGATAGACAGTTGAAATATTTATACCAGCAAAGGTATTTTCAGGACGGGACATGAGGGAAAGCAAATGCTTGTGGAAAATGTGGTCCAAACTTTAAAAGTTGGCGCGCTACAGGCTTTGGTAGACAGAACCATCTGAGAAGCAGTCAATGGAAACTTTGTTTGTAAAAGGGCAGGCGATTGGATGAACAACAAATCAATCAAACTCTTGCCGAAGCCAGTCGGGAGAAGAGTAAAAACATCTTTTCCATCGAAAAAAGCCTTCAGAGCCATTCTTTGCAATTCTTTCAATGAAGAAAAACTTTCCAGTTCTGATATGATTGATGCTATTGCAGCATCTACGCTAACCGCTTTCAGAGCCGCCATTATTGTTTAGAACGAACGGTCACCTCTCCGTGTGATCTCACATACGCCATGAGCTGCAGTGGCTCCTAACAGGGTGCTGTTGGCCCGGTGGGTCATGTGTCAGAACCCCCGGTGGGTCATGTTGTGTCTGAACCCCCGGTCGGTCATGTTGTGTCTGAACCCGGTGGGTCATGTTGTGTCTGAACCCCCGGTGGGTCATGTGTCAGAACCCGGTGAGTCATGTTGTGTCAGAACCCGGTGAGTCATGTTGTGTCGGAACCCGGTGGGTCATGTTGTGTCTGAACCCGGTGAGTCATGTTGTGTCTGAACCCCCGGTGGGTCATGTTGTGTCTGAACCCGGTGGGTCATGTTGTGTCTGAACCCCCGGTGGGTCATGTGTCAGAACCCGGTGAGTCATGTTGTGTCAGAACCCGGTGAGTCATGTTGTGTCGGAACCCGGTGGGTCATGTTGTGTCTGAACCCGGTGAGTCATGTTGTGTCTGAACCCCCGGTGAGTCATGTTGTGTCGGAACCCGGTGAGTCATGTTGTGTCTGAACCCCCGGTGAGTCATGTTGTGTCTGAACCCCCGGTGGGTCATGTTGTGTCGGAACCCGGTGGG
>CALSCE010010667.1:7230153-7241085 GCA_943593645.1 Bovichtus variegatus | reverse complement strand
CACACACACACACACACACACACACACACACACACACACACACACACTTTGATTGTCTGCTACCCTCCTCCTCCTCCTCACTGATTCTTCCAGTAAAGAAAGAGGGATAAGGAGAAAGAGACAGGGGAAAGGAGAGGGGGAGGGAGGAAAAGAGGGAGGAGTAGAATGGTATTATGTCTATCGGTGTGGATAATTGAATGTTGGAGCGTTTTTCTCCAAGCCTTTGTTGTCCAATCAATACAGCAGTTCCCATGGGAGCTAATCTGTATTAGCAGAATTAGCCTGCTGGCGAACTCCGATGTCTCAACCAGAAGGCCCCTTTACCTTGTCCACCAGAGTGATGTGGGGCTACAGCTGACAGTTGCTTGGCTCTTCTCCTGTGTGTGTAGGTAAATAAGAATGTACATTGGATGGTCTAATCCATGTATTTACCTCACATTTCAGGTTTCAGATCACCCCTACTGTATTTTCTTTTCAACGTCTGGGCCCGGGAATCCCTGCCGCCAAGCATTCAGAGAAAGATCACACTCACAGCCAAGTCCGCTAGAAGTCAAGTCACCCCAAGAAAGTCAAGCTAACATGGCGGACAAGACGCCGTCACTCCTGAGTCATGTGCGGGCTGACAGTTCGCTGGAAATAATAACTCCTCAAGTGCTTAAAGGTGTGGAAGCCGCCTTCAATAAAAAGACTGATCCGGTTCTTGAGAAATTAGAGTCTTGCATGTCCAAAATCGTCGCACTTGATGCACAGATAACTGACAGAGAGCCGCATCTCAAACTCCGAAGACACCGTCGTGAACCTTATTGCTAGACTCAACAAGTTGAGAGCAAGCTAGAGGTATCCTTGGAGGAAATTGACAATCTGGAGGACAGGGGACGGCGGTGTAACAGTCACATCGGGGGGGTAACCCTATGGCTTTTTTTTGTTTTTTTAAAAGGCTGCTGGAGGCATTGCAAGTTAAATTTAAGCTGCAAAGGAAAAAGGTGTTTAACAGATTTGAAGTGGTTAAATCCCCCACGACATCCCTGCTCATGTGTGCCAGTCAAAATAGTAACTTTGGGTTTCTGTGTATTGACAAATCCTCTCTGACATGAATGTCTGTTATGTGGGAAAAATGGCCAATTTAGCAGGAAAATAGGAAATCAATAAAATATTGAGAAAAGGTATGAAGTGATGCTGACATAATTGTAAGTTTGATGGGCGAAGTGATGGCAGCAACATAAAGCACGTCATCACTGCCGCCTTTCGCCATTTGCTGGAACTTTATCTGCCTTGAGAAAGAGTGTGAAACATCAGCCTGTGATAATTAACACCATCAATCATGCAAGATGCTCGGTGGTTCCAGGTATGATGCTCTGAATTTGATAGAAAATGATGAATATGAATGATGGAGGGAACTGGTGTTCATCAGTAGCACCTTTCACACAAGTTACAGACACGGGAAACTGCAACAGTGTTTTCACAGAGCTCAACATGGAACATATCAGAATTAGTGGGCTGTGCGGTACTTTTGACGATGTGTGTTTCACTCTGTGTTTGTGTGTGTGTTTGTGCATGTGTGCGTGAGCTTTAAGAAGGAGCGGCCTGCTAGTGCTAATGAGAGGTGAAGGGAGACAGTAATTGAAACCCTGGGGAGACCGGGAGACGGAAGTGGAGGGGGGGCAGCAAATGGAAAAAAAAAACACACTCCCTGTACTCCCATGTTTTCACCATGGATCTCGGCAGCCTGTTTCCCCCAGAGAGACAACTGGAGGGGAGAGTGCTCTCCTTCTCTCCCTCTTTTCACATCTTCCATGTTGTGCGGTTACACTAGAAAACACACAGTCAGGACCTATGAGTGAATGACATAAAGAGCTTGATTTAGATTGGCATGCAGCAGAAAGTTTAGGATTTTTTTTGTCTGCAATTGGTGAACCCATCCCATCAGCTGATCCATGTTCTGCTGTGTAGCATGGATCTCAAGGGGAATGTGGAGCATGTGGACTGCTGGGTTTAAACATTAATATAATATTAATATGTAAGATGCAAAATAGGCTTTTTTTTTTTACAGTCAAAAGTAAAGTCACATGTCCTAGATAGACATGGTAAGTGAAGGTTTGGATGGGCGTGACACCCTGTTTTTTTAATTTAACATCAGAGGGACAAGCCTGAATACAACAAATTTTTAATCTTGTACACCATACTACACATTTTTGCCAATAAAATATGCTAAACATATATGAAAAACGAATGATGCCTCACAGAATTAGATCAGTTCCTGCTTGGACTCTGGCCCACTTTTTGATGGAATCAGCCACAGTGCACTGGTTTGGTATCAATTACAACAATGAAGGATTATGAATTTGCAACAGTCCTGATTTGCACCTCTAAAAGGCTTCAGTTCCATTATGCAATGGTGACTAAGTATTGGTTTTTATATGTATTCAGAGCTATTCACCATAACAAACTGGTATTTTTGCAAAAAAAAAAAAAAAAACGTAATTATCTGAAACAAACTAATCAAAAATCATAACTCATAAACAATCATAATAAAACATAAATCCATAGTAGTCTGAAGTAGAGGTTCAGTGAATAACAGGATGTTCCTACACCTTTACCAGTTCTTACACTTCACTTTCACTTCACTCGCCTGCCCTTTCAACCTGTGTCTTGATCCAATCTGTACGACCGGTTCTGTCCTCTCAAACTCATTTGGCCTATGTACTATTGTAGTTATGTGTTATACTATTTCAGCTTGGCTGTGATGAGCCACACAGGAGTGTACTTGACCCTGGCCATATCTGGACCCTGTGCTGCCTGGAGACGGAGGAGTTGTAACATTGTCACCACGCAATAACTCATGACCTTGTGCAACACACACACACGCACACGCACACACACACACGTATATGGGGTTACCCTACACTTTAAGTTACTGATAATATTCATGTGAGTATGTGAAACACTGGGAGTTGAAGACAATGCTAATGCTTACTTCCTCAAACACTGTTTTACCACACTTTAAATTTTTCTAACACTTGCTTTTCATGTAAGCAGCTTTTCCACTGACACAATTGCTAACATTTGCTGTATTTTAGACTCTGAAAACTCTTGAAACTGGACGACGTTATTCTGGAAAGTTGTAAGGACAAAGTGAAAATGGAAAATGTTTGTTAACTTCACATATGAACACGTATTCTCAGAGGTGCCAGGCACGCGTCTTGGAAACAAGCATTAAAGGTGGTAGAGACAAATTAGCAGACAACTAAGCCAATCGATTGCTGGCACAAAGCCAGTCTAAGAGAGGAAAAACACTCCAAAATGAGTATTGTGGGCTGGCATCTATTATAAAGCATATCTATTATAGTGATTACCATCATAGAAGTCAACATGTGCACACACACGTGCACACTAAATTCAGACCTTTTTCTAAAAGAGTGCACTGTTTGTGGTAAGTTCTGTACCTAAAACAGATGTTGACCTAATAAAAGAGGACGCATTCACACACGTGCTCACACATACAGAGGCGTGCACCTGGAAATCACCTCAGAAGTTCCTTCCACGCTTCCCTTCCAACAGCTACAAGTACAAACACGCACAGACACACCATCATGGCTGACAGTGGTCATAAATCAGTTGCCGCCAGATTTCATAACTCGTCACTGCTGGATTGAAAAGCAACCTTAACTGAAAAGCGTATGATGGTTATAAGGGTATAAGGTGAACCACTGCTGATAAACTATAAACAGTAGACTACAGGAGCTACTGCATGTGATAAACCTAAAAAATCTATAATAAAAAAACTGTTCAAATGATATAAGTTTGCGGAATTGTAAAGTATCTACAGTAGGTACATTATCTCAAATGTGTATTACTAAACACCTCTGAATAGTAGATCAAGCGACAAGGTAAAATACGACCTTTGTCTTGAGCAATAAGACCTTTTGTTTTAACTGCCAGCCAAGGACATTGCTTGACTTGTCATCTGGGTTCTTGCTGGCAACTGCACACCAACTGCTACATTCTATGAAAATAGAGACTCTCATAAAATGGTGACACACTGCAATCAAGAGAGAGGTGTGACAACAAATCAAGGGGCTTATTTTCAGAAGACACATCATGAGTCATAATTCTAATGACATTTTAAGAAAAGGGCCGCGTGGCCCTGTGTTAAACGGTCAAAAGGGCAAACCAATAGACACTTTCTTACACAAGCTCTTTTACACACATACCGTAAATAAAGACATGTATACTGCCACATATATAGTCTCACCGTTAAGGCACAACATTCATATGCATGCAGGAGTCTTTAAAAACTGTGACGGTAAATGCACTAAAGTTGTTAACTCCAAACCCTCCAATCTCCCAACCGAATGCCCCCAGCCACAGCAGCTCGGGTGGCCTTCAGCAGATTGATCAGAGTCTTACTCCTACTGAGCTGGCGCACACATTTGTACATGCGAGTTTAAGCATGGTGCACTATGGTGGCCACACACGTCCAGTGGTATAATTCACAAGCCTGATTGGTAACTGGAGAAGTTGAGGCTGAGGACAGGAGATGGTAACATGTGCTGGATTCTGCACATTGCATGAACAACACTGACACATGTTATCCATCCAAAAACACAGTACATTACTAGCAATCTGATCTGGAAGTATAATTTCAAGCTTCCTCACATTTCGTCAATGATATGGACCTTAATCGCATACTTCAAAACCTTGAGCAGTTGCTGAGACGCAGAAAAAGAAATACCCTACAGTCGTAAAACATGAAAGTGCAGGAGCTGGCTCCCTGGCTTGGCCCGGAGCTCGCCATTCCAACTTTGAAAACAAGGCCTTAAAATACCAGAGCCCTAAAGGGGAGTGGGGGTGAGATTTATGTCCGTTTGCAGAAGGTGAATGAATATGGGGCATATATTAAAAGAACCATAAAGGTCTAGCCATAAATTAGGGCCAAGGGGTAGCTGCGTGGCAAGCGCATAAAAGAGTGAGACCCTTTTGTGCAAGGTGTTCGATGACCCCACATTGTTGAGTCTCTTCTGCACCCTATTGTCTTCACTGGTATGAGGAGAGGGAGAAGGTACACATAAATCATACAAACATACTGTAGATACACAGATTATGGCAGAACATGTGTGTTTATAAAAATAATAACATTTGATTCTACTACTACTACGTGTTTGCAGCTGGTAGTACACTAACTTTCGGAGCTGCATCTTTACTGAAGTTGCAGCTCCATTCAACACTGTTGGTTCGGTCGATAAATAAAGACCACACTCATGATTGGAACTTGCACTCTCTCATTGGCTACTTGCTATTGCTTTGCAGATTTACAGCGGTTGATAAGCACCAAGGGAATGAGTAGGTGGATGGATGGAGTAAGGACGAAGAGTGAATGGTGCACCTCCCCCCGGTCTCGTAGCCCTGCCTCCCTCCCTTCTCAGAACTGATGAAGGACTTAATCTCTGGTGCTACCTCATCAGTCCAATAATCTAATTAGGGGGAAAGGAAGAGTGTCGGGATGGATTCATACGTTGGGCTGTGCCGCGCCCCTTTACCTGCCCCGCTGCCATTGCGGTGCACATTAATCAGAGAAGAGGAACCTCCTTTCCTTCTCCTAGTGAAAGAGAGATAGAGGAGGGGGGCATGAAACAGACACTTTCCAAAAGGCCTAGCTTACATATTTCATGGCACATTACGGATGTCTTGCCTCAGCTCCGCCGACAACTCATTAGGACCTTTATGAAGGGGGGGAGTAGGAAGGGAAGGAGAGGAGAGGGAAAGAGCAGGAGAGCATTCTTAATATGCATCCGTATATCAGTCTTTTAGACTTTTTAGCAAAAGTTTAAATGGAATACCCACTGGTGGGTTTAAGTGCAGCTTTTCTCTTTGAATTTTAAAACAATGTACAGGACAAGCTTGTTGTACTGGGGAGCATGTACGGAGCCATTTACTTCATCCAATACACATGAAGATGGCAGTTGCTTTTTGCCCAAAGAAGGAGCTTCTACAATGCACAGATAAGTTCATGCTATAGCGACCAGGTCATCACCCATGCAATCTCAGAACGCCCAATATTTTAGGGGGTTCAGGTGTGGCCATCGGCTAACTGGGCCAAGACTTATAGTTTACAGCGTGCAGTGTTTGCAACTCGAGACGCAAGAATGGAGTTGGAGTTACGAGACCAGACGGAAACCAGAACGCTTCCCATACCAAATCTTGTCCCGTTGCAGATATCTGTTTACAGAGATTAGCACTCATGTAGACAATCTCATGGAGTAACCAGAACAGCAATGGGAGCATAATCCCTCACTGGTTTCCAACCAGCAAATATAGCTAATTGTGTTTGATGGAGTGCTTGGCCAACCTGGGAAATTATTTTACCTGCGCTGCTGTGCTTGATGAGCCTTTTTCCTATTCGGTGTGCTACCTAAACACACTTTAAATATCGTTTTAAATGGGATCAAAAACCTGCATTGGATTACCCAAATAAGATACATAATATGATAACGCTCAGAATATTCGTGGTTAATAGATAGCTTGATACCCTACCACATATTAGAAGATTACTTTGAGTTCAGGGTGAGGTTGTAAAAATCAGAAAGAAGCCCTTTATGGTGGTTCAGAAGGTACACTTGGTCTCAGGAGGGCCCATTACTGCATGCGCCTGTGATGGTACATCCATGATAAATGGTTTAATACTTTTGGGAATAAAAACGTACTGCTCGTGTCTCTATTTTTGAGTGTCTGCACAAACATTTGCTTACTTTCGTGATGATACACAAACTGTATGTACATGTGGTAACTATGAAAGCCCCACTTAATCCTTCTGAATATTTGAGCTCCAGAATATTGCAATGACAAACTGAAAATAACTTATATTTGAGGAGACGATTTGTACAGCACTTTTGTTAAATAAACTGAAATGTATTTTTTTTTATCTGTGTTTACCTGAGACATTGTAAAGCCAGGTGTGTAATTCACCTGCATGTTGCACAGTTGCAGGACTACATGTCTGATCAGGATGATGGGAGAGGTGGGTGACACACACAGAAGGGAGAGAGCTCAGCTGATGGCTTGCTGGTGGCCTGATTGCTCTGGCCCAGCGGCCCACTGAGCAGTGATTGCCACAGCTGGGGCCTCCGGTACAGATTCCTCCGGCGCACCCATAGCTCAATGCTGACACCTCCCACTAAGCACTGTCTGCCCAGAACAACCTCTCACGATGCCATTTGTCCTGACAGATGGAAAGACAGAGGTTTGAAACCAACCTATATCTTCTTCCACTGATTTGTCCTTTCTTTTGTCTCCCTTGGCTCATCCATCAATCATTTTCACCCTCACTTACTCACTTTGTGTTTCTATCTTCTCCTCTGTCCTGCCCTACTATCTTTCCCTTCCTAGTCTATCTCTCCATCTCATCCACCTTTCTGTTTCCAGAGCGCAATCCCAGCCTTTTTAATATTCCTTCTCTAACTCTTCCACCCTTAGCCCTGGCGTTCACATTTATTTATTTGGATCGCTTCCACCTCGGAGGGAATAATCCGCTAACTGGTTCATTCATACGGATGACATCATCAAATCCCTTCGTTGCCGTTGGCTGGATTAATCCTGCTCATTCTCTTGAACTGACTGAGTTCATTATGGAGGCACAAATCCAGTCGGTTTAAAAAGAGCGAAGGGGTCCGGGCTACTACTGAACAACCTCCAGGGATAGAGTGAGTGAAACAGATAGTGAGAGAGGACAGAAGGAGGAGAGAGAAAGTAGCCGTCACTTTAGGCCACGGTCAAAGTGCAGTATTAAACAAAAATGATGGATTTTTGGATCCGCGCTTGCAGACATTAGGCTAAAGCAATTCAAGTTATGCACCGTGTAGTTTTGAAGATGAAGGTGGGGGCAGAGTCTGAGGTGGAAAATGTGTGTTGATATGCACAGTACAGCATGACAACTGTGTTTCTCTGAAATGTAGGTACTATATACATTTACACAGAGTATATAGTTCCTTGAAGTTCAATTGCCCATTACAAAAAACACACAAACATAACATATCATTTAAGGTGCTGTGAAGTAGTTTACACTCTTGATCAACCCATAACAATAACCTACAGGTAAACTGCAGTGATGTCCCAAATGATGTTAGAATCTAGGGGATATTATGGGAATTAAACTAATCAACTGCTCGTCCCTCCTAGAATAACTTGTGGTCTAAGCCTAAAGCTAGTGGGGAAACATGCTTCTTTACCAGGCGCGAGTCTGTGTGTGTGTGTGTCATCAAGGCAAAATGTGTTCACAGAGACACCTACTGTAGCAGGAACTACCACAGAGGAGGTTTGAGTACTTTACCAGGTGTTTACATTTTGTCTGTCTGTGGACAGATTGTCACAGCGATGGCGTCGCAACCGTACAAGATACAGTCACAAAACTTTACAGATGTGTCGTTAAGATCAAAATATATATATAGTGCTTTACGTTTCAGAGGTAAAAGTACAAACGGTGTATGAGAACAGCCTGAACTATTTCATTTCAGGGTCCAAGTTTCTACGATAACAAACAAATACCGTTTGTGCATTACAAGACATAATTAGGCCATATGGCTTTACAGTAGTGTGCGAGGAAATTCTGGCACCTTGTGGTAGCAAAGCTCAGTCTAAACGTGGCATTGCTTGGTCTTTTTTCCTGGAAATGTCGACCATTAGCATTTCTGCTGTTACTGTGGGAGCTTCACTAAGCTAATTTAGGTTCTACAACACTACATAGCTCAGGGCACAAACGAGAGTGAGAAGGGAGCATAGATGGAAACTACCTGCTAGGCTCCACAGGTGCAGTGTATGAGGAGTAACACAGCTTGTCAAAGCAGATCCAGGTTAGCTGTGGGGAAGTGTCTATTACAGGATGTGCTGGGAATACTGTCTGGGATTCACTAAACTGCGCGAGGCTAGGTGGCTCAGGGAGGGGGGGGAGGGGTCTTTAAGCCCCTCATCCTTGCGTGACATAACTGATAGGATTGCTTTGACTAACGGCATTTAAGTGCTAGTGTGACCCAGCGGCAGGATCGAGAGGTCAGACATGAGGCTGAGCCAATGACGGGATAAATAAGCTCTGGCATTCCACATATACATTATGTATAATTACTTGTCTAAATGCATGTTCGATGTGTGTGCATGTGTGCTGTGGTGTAGGATACTCATGTGCATACATTCATTGATTAAGTTTCTCTAAGTAGTCCATGTCCATAAACACATACTGGCACAACAAGGAGGAATAGTGAGAGAAAGCAGAGACGGGACAAACACAGTCGTCACTTTGCACTGAAGTATTTCAAGTGCTGACTGGGGACGGTGATGTGATCAAACTGCCTCAGTAATCACATTAGCCAGGGTTCTTCCTTTTAAATTGGATAGCTGGAGTTAACCCGATTCATTTTGTTCTTTATGTTTTCTTCTCAAAAAAGTATATTCAATTATTCTCCTGCTATAGTATTTAACCATTATGCTTTGCCCCATTAGCAGCAGAGACTAATGACTGTATTACAGATTACATTTCCATTCATTTATTGAGAATATTCATGCCCCCAGGATGCACTGTTGTTGACCCCTGACATTTCATGCAATGCCACCATCAGGCCAACAATTTCCACTTGAGCAACACTTGGGACGGTGCCTGGCTTTAGCGGGCAGGTTTTCATTTTTAAGTTTGTTATAGATAGTCATAATAAACGGAGGATTAATTTTCAGAGAGCTGTAGTCTTTAGTGAAGAGTTACTTTGAAGCATTGGATATGTAGACAGGATGTGTGTGCCTCCTTAATGACAGGCAGCAATTAACAATAAAAAAAAAGATTTTTGTCATCTTGTGTGTCCACGATATAGAATATTGAATTTCCATTATCGAGAAAATCTGTCTAGTTCACTATCATGGTAGAGAAGTGAAAAATAGAGCCTGATTAAAAAAATACAGGAAGAATTATGTAAGAAAGAAAAGACCTAAAAGATGTTCCTCATATCTTTACTTGAGTTCTCCTTTATTTATACAGAGGAACCTTATGATTTATGATTACCTTATTTAAGATCCTTTGACGCACACAAAAAAAAAAGATGTTCACTAAAAAAAAAGAAAGGTCCCATCTGTGATGCAATGAAAATATTTGTTTCCTAATAAAATGTCAGGTTAGGTGATTCCAGCTTGTCCGATTTTAAGAGTTTTAGTCATATGTTGATGATTATCCGGAATATTAGAGGATAATCGTCCAATGCCAACAAGCAAACTCCCCATAGATTTTGGGTTCCTCGTGAAAATCGAAATGATATACACATCTAATCTTACGTTGAATATACGCATGCCTGTTTGCGGACATAACACACAAAAAGAAAACCTCTATGATGTCCATATTCAAAAATGCTCCAGTCACAACTGAACACAACCTCTGAAAGTGTGGACAACACGACTGTCTGTGGCTCGACTGGCCAGTCGCAGGCGATCATCCCCGTCTATCTGTCCGCCGCCCCTCCCTTCCCTCCCTCCCTCCCTCCCTCCTCTAGCCAGATGACACACATTGTGGCTGATCTGTCAGTGCGCTGGCATCGTCGGAGCAGGACATGCATGATGTGTCAGAGATAGAATGTCACGCTAGAGGCCCCTGGATGGAGGGAGGGATGAAAAGAGGGGTTGAGATGACAGATGAAGCGCGGTCGACAAAAGAGTGCAGTACACAAAAGGAGGATGGAGGGAAACAGGTGGATTGAAGGTGTTAGGCAGAAAGAGAGACAAGGATGGAAAGGAGGGATCAAGTGAGGGGGGATAAGCACACAGAGACAGATAGAAAGAGATTATTCTGAAGGCCAATGCTGCATTCTCAGCGCAGGCATACGGGCGGCAAGGTGGCTGCTTACACAACACACACAGACTTACACACACACACACACACACACACACACACACACACACACACACACA
>CALSCE010010667.1:7212865-7230143 GCA_943593645.1 Bovichtus variegatus | reverse complement strand
CACACACACACACACACACACACACACACACACACACACACACACACGTTGCCAAAAAGACCTGCTGGGCGCCTGCAGAGACATGAGTCATAGTATCCATATCACTACGCCACAACACATACAAACAAACATATTGTGCTGCTTGAGTACCGCCGTTAGAGGCATTTTGACATTTCCCTGACAAAAAGGAGAAGATCTGAGGGTTCTGCCTGGTTGTGTTGAAGGAGTGAGCGGAGAGCAGCAGCTTTGCATCGCTCTAGTTGGTACAGTACAGGGGAGCAGTGAGTTATAGCTGGCCTGCTACAACAAAGGTAGACTGTGTTGTGTGTGTAGGTACACTGTTGAAATGTGCTCCGTGGGCCGGTGTGTGTCAGTAAAGACATAGATAGCTAGTGGGTGTGTTTACTAATGTGTGTTAGCGGAGGATGTAGTGTGTTAAAGCAAGTTTGTGTGTGTGTGTGGTAGCGGGGATTTAATGGGATTTCCAGCTCAGCAGAATGCGCCAGCTCGTCTCACACCCCCCCTAACATCCAGGCGCGTGAACGCACAAACACACAGTCTTGGTATCGATCCGACCGCCAGCCGCAGGGTCATTCATCAGAGCGTTGGACACACCCAGGTGTGTTTTACTGTTGGCCAAGGCTCAGCAGCGCATTCGAGGAGCAAACAACCATCATCGGAGACACGCAGAGAGTGAGAGAAACAGAGAGGTGGATAAAGGAGGGAAAATCATACAGGAAGAAAATGAGAGTGAGCCTAGAAACAGTTCTGTGAAAATGACAAACAATTATGCACCAAGAGCTCTCGTCCCACATGTAAGTTTCAAACAACTAAAACATTCGAGGTCAGGGAAAGATTTTGGATTTGGGTAAATATTGGGAAAGTTAACATATTTTGACTTTCAACCAGGATAGCTAATTCTGTTGTGAATGTAAATATTTCCTACAAGCATGAGCTACCTTCAGACATTATGCAGATTTACTGCCACCAACAGTCAAGCCTGGCAATGGCCTAATTTGCCACCTGATAGTCACAAAGGCTGATCTCACTGATGATGAGTGTCACCTCTCTGAGACACAACACCACAACCTGACACACGGCAGCCTCAACCTGAGGGTTAACAGTTGCCCCCAACAGCATAGCAACAACTCCTTGGCCTTGTCATGGTTGTACCTCTGATTCAATTACCTTGACCTCGGCGGGTGCCTGGGCCTCCCTCCCAGTCCTGCTCCTGTAACCGGGGAAGGTTAATTGAAACGGAATGCAACATTAATTTCCTTATTAATGAGAGCAGGTGACTGGCCGCTAACTGTAGGAGAGGGTGACCTCACGGAGACTTTTTTTCACTCCTTCCGTCGTTAGGAAATGGAAAATGCACTGCATTTATATAGCTCATGAGCTATATAAATGCAGTGCATTTATATAGCTCATGAGCTATATGATCAAAATGTACCAATGTGCTTTTGACTCATCTGTTCTAACGTGTGCATGTGTATCTATGGCCTCTAGACTAATCCATGAACAGGAACAGACTGAACGTACTCATCTGATACCAAACACACGATCAAATACACGCGTACAACCCCGATGCAGTGTGGCCCTGGCACAACAGACGCTCAAAGTCAGCTTAGACACTCTGTAGTGCTTCACTTGGGTTACCTACTGCTTGGCGCTCACACGAGCTCAGATTAGAGAGCCCATTGTCAGTGCATCGCCTCCTCTCTTAACGCTTGCGTGGTAGCCGTTTTCAGTCAGATGTCAGGTAAGGAGTTTTGACAGCTACTAAATCATATTTGTATGACCATGTGCATTTTTGGGATAATTTGCTATAGTTATGTCCTACTATTGATGTGTATTTACTGGTATGCCCCCCAGCAACTATGTGCTTTCACCCCATGCCATTCAAAAGTCCCAGAAAACTTGGCATGCAAGACTTTTTTTCATCCGCACACCCGCAATGCAACAATATTCCACGTGTGTGCATTCTCGTGCCACACGCCCCTCATCTGTCAAAACATGATAAGATATAAAACTCAGTGGTGACGGGAACAAGCAGGCTGCTCTTCAATCTCCTTAAACAAATACCAGCCAAATGAATGAATTTTGAACAGCCACTGCTGCTTCTATCACAAGACGGATCTCTGCTTGATTTCATTCCAGCACCTTCAGACGCGTTTCCAGAGGATGCAAGCAACTTGTTTTAATAAGGTTTTTTTGCAGTTGTTTTTTTTTTTTTTTTTTTTTTTCCCTTCCTTGTTTAATCACAGAGTCTATTAAAAAGGCAATTAAACATCATGCAGGTAATATGTATAATCCATTGAACAAATCCTGGATCAAATATGCAAATAGCAATATTGGAGTGTTGATTAATGTGCCATTTTGTCTGCACTATTGATTCAGTGGAGTCAGAGCGAGACCTTGTGCCCTTAAGTGGCATGTTGCCTGGTTTTGAGGTGTAGTATTAAGTGCACAGATATTTAATTTATTCTCAATTTATGCAACACAGTTTTGAAGGGAATTCCACGTTTTGGCTTAGAGGCTGTCTGTGAGTAACGCTGCACATTTGGCTGGGACGTGACTATTTCGAAGTGCAAGGAGTCTGCAGAAAGTCTGGTAGTGTTTATCCCCCTGAAGGCAAACACCCCAAAGCTACGTGAAAAAGCACAGGCACACGCCATTTTAAGGAAATACCGCTTTAACTGAGCCAAAAAAAGATTACAAACGTGTATTGGGACATTTAGGGGAGTGGGAAATGTACTGATTGCTCTATCTGAGGGTCAGCAAAACACCAGCTTTGTTAACTAAAACTCTTTACAGAAGCACAATAAGTGAAGATGAAGCAACAGAGACAAACTGCATCTGCAATATCCTCACACTGTTACCATGGAGCATGTAACAAGAGGTTCACTGGATGCAGAGTACAGAGATCAAACAACCTGAATGCAATTAGAGCTGCATCCAGATGATTTCAGGGCGAATATGTGCCGTTATCACTCCTCCATTATTAAGGAGGAACAATGAAAACTCTCTTCATCATCATAAAAGGCAGCACTGGACACTAAAGAGTACAATCACAGTGAGAATCACACACCACAACAAAAGCACTCTCCCGAGTAACACGGTGGCATTTAGAAAGTATTTGCTTGACTGATGTTGCCCAGCTCTGCGTGATGGAGTTGGAGTTGACAGAGGCCTCACAGAGCAGAAGCACAGATCAACAGGTTATTAGCATAATCCCATCAAGGGACCTAAAAAGGCACATTGAAATGTGGAAATAATTCCATCAGCCCAACCACACCTCTTACAAATGAGAAAAAAAAACTGCTTTATCACTTTCTCAGCTTGATGCAGTTTCTCTTAGGGGGCTTTGCCGTTTTGTTTTGAAAGATTAAAAGTGGAGGAGTACAAGCTGGAGGGAAAGGAGGAGGAGGAGGAGGAGGAGGAAGGGAGGGTGTTTGGTGACAGAGGATGGAGGCAGGGAGGAGGATGGTGGGGTTTGTGTTATTGATGTGCAGCGCTGGCTCAGATAAAGGATTGGTGGGAGCCAACCAGCTCCTATCTGGCTCCTCCAGCCAAAGGCCTGTTTGCTTTCTAGGAGTTGCCGTCGTCCAAAGTTTGTGTGTGTGTGTGTGTGTGTGTGTGTGAGGGAGAGAGAGAGAGAGCTGGGAGGCTGGAGAATGGAAAGAGAGATAGTAGGGAGGGTAACCGTGTAGATGCTTTTTTCGGAATTAGATTCTGCTTCCCTAACAGCAAAATTAAGGTACCGAGAGAGAGGGAGACATTCTCAGGGTTAAGCAAGGATAGTGTATAGTAATGGACCGAGCGCAGTGTCACAGATGGAATATGATTACCATAGATCCATTTCTGTCGCACTTTAAAAAAAAAATATATATAATTTTAAAAGAAGAGGGAAAAAATAGAAACGCCCCTGTGGCTGAAAATAATCTGAGTATGAATCAATATGGTTAGTAACGGAGCATCAACAGAGCTTGATGAAGAGGCAGCTTGATCAAAAAAATATGTTTCATAGATGGGGCTCTTGATTTATATAGACAGCCGGCCAACGATGCAACATGAATTACTGGATGGTTAGAATGCAGGGATGTAGAAATGGAGGGCTAAATGAAGCACGAGAGGGGTGGAGGGGGCCGGAGGGGGCGGAGGGGCCGGAGGGGAAGGATGTCTTCTCCTCAACAGCATCTCACAGTCGGCACAGGGAGAGTGCAGCAGGTGCAGCACCAGGTTAAACATCATACAGGACAGATAAACACAACTGACTCAAGTCATCAGTTAAAACTATAAAGTTACAGATCAACAATCTTGAAGTTGCTGATAAAGTAGATGAAAAGTTAATGCCACCTCTTATCTGATCAAATGTATTTTGAATTTGTCACATTTATTGATAAATGAAGTTGTTTATATTTGTCATTTTTAGCAACTTGAAAATAAATGGTGAATGTGATAAAACAGCTGCTTTTAAGCCCCAAATAACAGTAAGTTTGAACAGTTTTTTATTTAATTTCGGATTGATATAGATTTACTGACACGCTGGTCCTTCATGATTTTGTGCAAAAGAAAAGTGAAATGTCTTAACCCAGACAAGTTGTTGGTAGCACGACGCGTCGTGTAGAGACAGATCATACTTCACACACACCTCACAGTACAACAGGTGGAGCAGTACGAGCTGCTGCCACACAGCATTATAAAACATTCATGCGTCTTTCTAATGGTGGCCGCATGTCTGGTTTGGTATTCTTTTCTAACAACTAACATTTCTGTAACAGATATACTTCACATCCCTGGATTAGGGTTTACCAAACTTCCAACATAGGATAATATTTAACAACAGTGAAATAGTATTTGAGGAGAATTCGCAAAATCTTGCTTTTATATGCTATACTATTTCACGGCTTATGCTGTACAGCTACATTGTTTATTTACAGGATCCAAAGTTCACGAGTGCCAATGATTCACTGTAGTAATCCAAACAACAATCATTGACAATAAAAAATCTGAATTCAGCGGCTTTCACTGAGCAATGTAACAGCAGTGACCATTTTAATGTGTAATGTAAATCAGCATTACAGCTTTTTTTTCTTACTAACTGAGGGTTCAGATACTTTTTGATTGAAAATTCACATTTGTGTCTTTTATGACTGTGGTTGCTGCAGTAAGTTTTCATCTTTTAACCCTTCGTGTTTTGTCTTGCGGTGACCAAAAGTTATAGTGAAAATCGAAATTCCGTGAATGATTCATGTCTTCTAAAAAAAAAAAAAAAAGAAAACCAAAAAGATTTGTCTCCTCATCCCAGTCCTTCCCCCCTTCCCTCCCCGCTCCCTTCATCATGAGTGATACAGGCTCTGTGCTACCCTCCATTTGTTTGACCCTGCAGGAGGGGAACTGATGTGCTTATCCATCAGAACCGCACGGCTCCATTTACGGGATGGACCCCTGCCTCTAAAGCAGCTCCTCCAGCCGGCACCAACAGCTGCCCGCCTGTCTTAAACACACGTCCACCAAGGGCAAGGGCAGATTCCCAACGCTAACACAGAAGCTTCTTCAGCTCCAACTCTGTTGACTTGTGCGGCTACGAGGGAAGGCTCTGTCAGAAACAATGGAGTGCAACGCATTTCAATGTCGATCCAAGGGACGCACTGATTGAGCCATGTGGCTTTCTTTCCCATTGAGCGTGGGTTTGACACTAACTTATGAGCATTTGAAAGTTGCAATCAATTACAGTACTGTCTGAAACACCCGATTCAAATACATGTAATATAAATAAATATATATATCTTAATATATAAGATAAGCTTTCTTCAACTTGTAGTTTGATCCCTTCGACTCATGCATGCAACGGTCCCATTCAACTTTCCTCCGTGCTGAATACATCACGAGGTGAGCACACTTCTGTGGGGCCCCACTTTTCCAGCCCATTCATGGTCTCGCTTTGCAGGGGCAGAGTAGCACATATCATTAGAAAGCAGAGAGGGGTGACGTGTGCCTCTCTGTGTGTTTGTGTGCGGCGGAGGAGGAGGGGGGGAGGGCCAACGTTGCGTGCCTACATGTAGAGCAGAGCAGCAACTGTTACCCCCCCCACAAAGGCAAATGTGCCAGCAAGAAAAGGGGGGGGGCAGTTAGCAGCGCCTCAACCAGTGTTAGCTGGCTTTACAATTCCACACTGGCAGCTCAGTCATGGGACTGAAACGCCATCCGTGCTCTGGAAAGTAGAGCGAGCCTGAACAATCTGTTTCCAGACACGGTTCTGGGTGGGGGTAGATATAATATCAACCTCATTCACACTCATCCAATTCATGAGTTTTGAGCCAGCTGCAACACAGCAAAACAACTCAGAACAAACTTTTTTTGCAGAAAAGCGTCAGGTAAATGCAAGCCTGTCTGGCTATCTGAGTTGCAACGACAGAAAAATAATAGCCATTTTTGATAATCGATTTAATGTTCATGCAAAAATGCCAGAAAATGCCGTTTTCAGTCTCTCAATTATGGAGTTTTCCTGCTTTTTCTCGGTTTAATATCATATTAAAGTGAATGTCTTTGGGTTTTGGACCGACAAAACAAGACATTTAAAAGACATTTCCTTGGACTGAGTTATCGGGACATTTTATAGGCCAAATGATAAATGGAGAAATGAACTGGCAGACTAATCGATAATGAAAATAATGCCTATAGATAAATTGTTTCTTAATATTATGGGGCCAAGAAATACATTACATAACAAGCATAAATGTTGCAATAGTGGCTTTTCTTAAAGCTTTGTTGCGTCTGCAGAACAACTTCCGTGTGTACTTTGCAGCAGGAATGCACCTGCATCGCTGGTTGTTATGTTTAAACCTGTACGGCAACATCATTGATTCCCTGAAGTAACGGCCCTGGTCACAGTTTTTAGCGTTGAACATTAACATGTCCTTTACACCAGCTGACTGATTTATCCATGGAAACTTTAGACTCAAGTGTCCCACATTGCCATCACACATGAGACTTTATCTCTGGTAGAAGCCCGAGCGTAGCTCACTTTCCCAAGCTCACCACCATCACTAGCCCCCTAACCCCCATCCATCTGACTGTAACTCTAGCCTCATCCCAGGGTGCGTAATCTCTCTCATGTTCCTGTCTCTCTCCGTCGTCGTCTAATCTAACTTGTTCCCCCTGCTGCTTCAGGCTTGGCGTGGAATGCCGCAGGTCACGGCTGGGGCAGCTTATTCAGGGGGCAGGTACTGTCACAAGGTATGTTTCCATGGCGGCAGAAATCCACCACTGATTTGTTTTTTTTTAGAAGGCTAAAGACATGGCATCCACTGGCCCCTCCTCCCTCTGCCCCCATCTCCCTCCCTGTGCCTACATTTGGCTCCCTCTCGGGCTGTGTCACGAGTTGTGTCAGCAGCAGTTGCAGTTTTGCCGGGGAGAGCGCTCGTCATGGGTAGAGGATAGGGTATGAATCTTCCATTAAGGTTGGCCTGCAGTATGCAGCACATGATTTGAGTCAGAGTAGAAGGGAATGACTCAACAGCACATTCACTGCCAGATAAAAAAAGAGACACATGCGCAATCTCCTAAGGATGATATTGCTACCGTGCCATGACAGAGAGAAGTCCTACTTTCCACTTTTTCTTCCAGATCTCTCACAGATGTTTTTTAGGGGATTTTTTTCACTTGCAAATGCTGCAGCTATAATATTTGTATACATTATAGCAGAGGTGTAGAGTCGAGTCACACATTTTATTACTTTAGCCTTGACAAAAGACTTGCAACTCCACTTGGACTTTTAAAACCCACGACTGGGGACTTCACTTGGAATTGATCCTTTCCACTTGAAAATGACCTTCTCCAAACCCAAAGATTTAAAGTATTTTATAAAAAAAAAAAAAAAAAAAAGTGCAACAAATGAATTCATTTCCTGAATCAACTAAGTTGAACGCTATTCATTCCCAGCAAATCGACACTTAATTCACAGATCCACTTTGTTTGAACCGGGAACTAACGTCATGCTACTGAGTGGCAGTTGGAAAGAATGATGCTGAAGATAATTTAGTTTGCGTACAAAAACTACTCAGTGGTCAACCAAAAACTGATTGCAGTATACAAAACGTGCGGGTCGAAATTGGTACCGAGCGCATTGCGACTCGTTTAGGATTTAGAACTCAGAGTTGACTTGAGTGCAAAGACTTGAACCTTACTAGTGACTTGCAAAACAATGACTTGGACCCACTTCTGCATTATAGTAATATCCTCATCAACTTAAGATAGAGCATCAAATCGAGGTCAAGGGGGTAGCTGGAGTTATGAACAACCTTTGACAGCATATCCCTGTTGCACGAGCACTGCTTAGAGTGACAGTGGGCAACGTGCAGCCACACTGACAAAGCAGTGCTCGTCTCAGTGTCAGCTGTCAGTGATGTGAAGCTGGAAGCTTAGTGGAGTATTTTGACCTTTCGCTAACTGTGATGTCATCTTCTGGCTCATTTACATAGTAACCAAGCTGTTCTCGGGAAGACTGTGTCACGAGCACACACCAAGTACTTAGTGCCACATCTTTTTATTATCTATGCCTTTGAAATGTAGTTATGTTATATGACACAATGTCATAATCACACCCCCATCTTTTGGTTTAATCAAAGTGTTACCTCTTTCCTTGGGAAACTGCGCTTGTAGTGAATTAAAAGACTGCGCGCACTTTGTATTGAACGTGCAATCTTCAAACATCACATGAAACAGACTCTATAAACTGCAGCATAAAAACTGTCATTTTTGGACCAATTCCTATAGCCGGACCAAATCCCATAGCTATTCTTAGTACACGTATGTCGATATGTTCAAACCCTAGTACATGTACATATTTGGAGCTGTGACTGTCTTTCTTATGGCAGAGGACATCCAAACAGGCTTTAGGTCAAATGCCAACCTCTATGCCTCAGGTCAGGTTGTTCTGACAACAACCTATAGCTCATCTAGGCTGTCTCTCCGGACCTGAAGAGGTGCGGGATAACAATGAGGCTGGCCAAGTGTTGCAGGGGAGGCAAGGTCACAGAGATAGGGCAGGCTCCAGAGTCTTCAGAGGGTGAAGCTAGGGGCCCTTACCCTAAATCAGATAGTCGATGCTATGACTGTCTCATTTAGAATGAGTTGACTAGGACTCGACGAGCCACCTAGGTGATCCATCTTTCGGTAAACAATTGATGGAATGCCTTGCTTTGGATAAATGCCGAGAGAGTGGCTGGTCGCCATAACGGTTGGTGGTATACAATGGGACTGCATCTCGGTATTCGCTTGTATTGCTCATGATCTGTTCTCCTTGAAATCAAGATTCTAATAAACCTTTAGTGTAAGACATGACTTCGCTCTCCATCAGCTTCTCTGGTTTCCAGTGCTCATTAAGAATTTCCTTCACAAAAACAAACACTCCTTTTCATTTCATCCACTTGATTCTTCCTACTACTCCTCATCACTCTTCAAAGGCGAAGGTTGACTCTCACAGCTCCAGGGTGTGCTTGTTCTTTGGCGCGTCTGTATCCCTTGCCTCGTTATTGAGCTTCACAGACAGTATAATTTCAGCCTGACACTGCCTTGAATGTGCCGCTGTCAAGCCGCAGCGCGGCGGAGTGCGAGTTGAGGGATGCAGGCTCAAAAATGTCACTTTCATTCTCGCTGAGATGAGAGAGAGAAGAAGAACGGGGGAAGGGGCTGGGGAGGGCTGGTGGATGGGTGGCTGGAAGAGGCCTTGGAACAACTGTTTAAATCATGACAGGAAAATGACCACAGCCTGGAGAGGTTTGTGTGCGTCTGTGTGTGTATCCGTCTGTGTGCATACACACAGAAGGATCAACAGCATGTGCAAGAGTGTGGACTTTATTGTTTTCTTCTCTTGGTGGAAGCAAGTGACATGACTGCGTATAAGCAGATCGGGGAGTTCATGCAACTCTTGTATATACAAAAACAAAGTGTATGTGCCAGTGTGAGAATGCTACAAAAAGTGTATTATCTGCACTGTGTCGAGCTTGTAAGTCCATCAGACGTGTGTAACAAATGTGTGTTTGTGTTTCTCACCATATGTGTGAGTGCGTGTGCCCGCCTGTGCTCCAGCATATCTGGCCCTGACTACAAAGCCTCTCTGTTCTTAGCATGAGCTCCATCTCTGGGCCTTGTCAAACAAACGGCTCCTGGCGCCTCTCTCCTGGGCATGTGCCACGGCCGCTGCCAGGTCCGCCATGGCTTGTGGAGACCCTGTTCCTGGCATCTTCCGAAGCGCTGCTAAGCATTAACGGAAGTCCCCTCCGTCCTCGTTTACATTCATTAAAACGGTAGCACTGGGCTCCCCCTGAGCGTTGGGAAGCTGCGCCAAGCCTGCTGCAGCCGATAAACCAGGGCCACCTCTCACTGCCCATTAGCTTTGCTTTCTTCTGCTTTTCCCTGTGCCACTCTCTGTCTGAGATGGCGCCCCACAGCACCCCTCTGTGGGCACTGCGCTCTGGTCTGTTGGCAGGACTCTGTCTCTGTCTTTTTTTTTTTTCTTTGTTGTTTGTTTTTTGAGTTAAAACGGCACAGGTTGTCAATGTTCCAAGTCTTAAAAGGGCAACCATATGAAACAGCATTTGAACCTGTTTTGTGTGTTTTAGTGGCTTTGCTACAGGCCTCGACTGTGCAGGTAAACTACTGAGCACAACACATAAGCCAGAAGCAGACAGACAATTTGCTCAGTTTAGCATTCCAATACTTAAACAACTACTGCATTTAAAAGCATTGGGATCATTGTGTTGAGACTATAAGTATGCTATACATTACAAGACAGACAGACAGATTTCTATTGATGTAAAAATAACATAAAAAACAATGACTGTCCAACGCACTTTTGATAAATGTTATTAGTATTGGACATGACTTGTTGAGTGGAAACACGGTCATCCATGTATTAATAAAAGAGTTTTAACTTTTGCCCTATCCATGAAGAGCACCTGATTATGCCCCAGGCAGCACTACCTAAGTTTTCTTTAAATTATTGTATTGTGTGTTAGTATGGTACTGAACTGAGCAAAATGCATTTCCCCTGGAGACAATAAAGACCATCAATCTATCCATCTATCCATCTTGAGGATTTGGACATAGGGGTCTGGAGGTAGATATTCCAACTGGAGCACCTGCAATAGTGTTTTCTGGTGGGATGTCTGAGGGAGCGCGGGTTAAGCACCTCACATTAACCTCGTTCTAATTCTATTCGGCTCATTATATCACTGGACATGTTTCCTTGAGAGGAGTCAATTGTCCCGTAGCTATTCTCCCCTTGTGTGGCTTTGGAAATGTTCGGTCTGGGGTTGTGACGTGAACGTTGTTGGGCAGTTGGGGAAAAGCGGTTACCTTTTTTCTCTCATTTCGCGGCTGGCTGACTAAGATTCTTCATTGTCAACATGCTAACCCTTAGCTCAACCCCCATACAGAACATGGAAATGACAAACATGTGCTTGACACAACACACACCAACAACAATACATTGACCTCTACAGTGAGGGGGGGGGGCTGCTTCTTGGTGCATTTGGATATTGAGGTAAACATTGAAGCAGGTAACATGCCAGCTCTACTCAGCCCTTCGAGTCCTTAATGCCAGAAACATGCAAAATGAAGCTGACTGATCACGAACATCGCAAGCTCTCAACTCCCCTGAGCCTCGACTGTGTCTTTGGGGTCATGCTGTTGTACCGAATGGATGTTTGTGTGTGTGTGCGCGTGTGATGGATGGAGGTAGTTGCAGGGGGTGTGGCTGGGCTGAAGAAAATATAACCTCTGGCGAGATGAGAGGATGCCACTCTGGAGGAAAGATCAAGGTATGCGCTGCTGGAGGAAAGACAGGCCCTTGGGGAGAGCAGGCAGGGCTGACAGAGTGGCTAAATAGAGAGATGAGGGAGGCGAGTCTTAATTACAAACAGCAAGTAGGGATAAGGAGAGGGATTAGGTCTTCCATGGAGCACGGAATTAGAGGAAGAAGAAGGGAAAAAAAAAAATTGCTGACTTTAATTAGCATTGTTGGTGGTAGCACGTGTTAGTGTTAAAGAGCTATGGCTAGCTGCTATTAGCATTCATGTAACGAGGGCTGAGTGCAACTAGGCCATTTCGGTAGCAATTACTTTAGCCTTGCTAGTGCCGACATGCTGGGACTCTACACATAAAGATAGTCAGTCGTGCTGCTGGGGCGACAGAGGCCAAGGGAGTGAGTGATTGAGGAAAAGCGACTGGATATTCACTCCAACCAGCCTTAGCATGTCATTAACTTCCTCCCCATCCCCTCACCCCCCCTGACTGGACATTATGAGCTTATCACATAGAGCAAAAGGGAATAATTACCCAAATACTATCCAGCACAGCCATCTTTAATCAGAGGAGTGTGTAATTACTGCCACACAAACGACTTCAGTTCATTACGAGGCTGCCGTAACATGTCCAACGATGGATTGTTCATCATCCTGGAGTGTATTATTTACTAACGCAGCAGCAAACCAGGGACAGATAAATACACAATTGTCATTAAGGAGGAAAGGAAAAATGGATGTGCCGGTCAGACGAGCATTTTTCAAAGACGCACATTAAAAGCCTAAAGTAGGGGAAGACATTAGAGGGCAAGTGAGACGATAGAGGAACCCGGGGCGACTCACGGCATGTTTTGAAAAGCAACTTCCACTTGATTAACTCCCTTTTCTCTGAATAATCAAATTTCTGCATATTTACATTCATATTTGTGACATACACAAATCTGTTTATGGCAGGGCTTTATTTCTTCCCAGCAAACCGCTCCGGAAAGCATTTCCGAGGCTTGTTGTTTTTGTGTTCCTTTAAGTACACGTGATGTGTATTTTCCTGGGGTCCAGTAGCACACTAATCTTCTGGAGCCAGATGTGCTGGTAAAAGGCAAGCCACAAAGCCTCCACCACTAGACGTCTCTGCATCGCTCCTGGCCAGATATGATGCTGCATCCTTGGGGGCATTAGCTGAGAGCTTTGCTGGGCTCCAAATAGAACTATGCTCCTGCTCTGGAGACAGCAGCATAATGGAAGAGTGTGAGGGAGGAGGACCAGTCAAACTAGACGGGAAACCACTGGTACAGCACTTTCAAAAGCAATACATGTGTGTTTTGGAACAATGACGGCAACCACATTGTTACAGACGTCTTAGCACATTTTAGCAGCCACAGAGAAGCGGAGCTCTTAGGTCAGGTCAGCTTAGATTAGTTATTGTTCACAATGTGGAAACTTGTCTTTGGCTTCACCACAAATCAACATGAATTACAGGCAACAGTAAAAGAAAAGCAGTAAACATGTTGAGAGATCTTGAAATTCAGTCATATGCAATTCAAATACAGTTCAATAGGCCTGTTACAAAAAAGTACCATGTGCTAAATCTGCAAACATAAGACAAATGTGCGAATTGAGCGCGGGGTGGGGTGATGGGGTGGCCCCGTATGATTCACTATGTATTTAATAATTTAACTGCGCTGGGGATTAATGATTTCTTGTAGACATTTTTGGTGGTTCGTGGCAGTCTAAAGCTCCTTCTCGAGGGAAGCAGTTCAAATTGTGGAAACAATGGATGGGACGGGTCATTTGCTATGTCGAGACCTTTCTTTTTGGTACATTTTATGTGATCAAATGTTTTTACATTATCATGTGACGTGTGTGGAAGCCCCATTACTTCTTAATCAAAACTAACTAACCATAAAATAAGACTCTCTATCTGTGTATCAGTGAACAGGAAATTAAGGAAACCACTCGGCAAATATATCAGCAACAGGGGATTTTTCCAACTTCAGATCTGTGTTAGTCTACAAAGACGCATTTCTGAGCTGTTCTTAATCCCAGTGATTATTGTGCCTCGATGACCCAATCAATCATAGCAGCATAAGGTAATTCTTTTGAGAAAGTATTCTGAATTGCATCTGGATCTGGATCTGCATTCGCTATGAAGCATTTTTATAATGTTGTGTGATTTGGAACGCTGGAAAAGCGATGCAACAGCAGCATTTCTATCCCGATTGAGTGGTGGTAATTGTCGAGTTGTCAAGCGAGCTTTTGTGGCCACAGACGGAGCTGGCAGAGCCCATCAGTAGAAAATTACAGAGCAAAAGAACAAATCAGCTTCTCCTCTGTTACTTAAAAAGAAAGAGTTGCCCAACAACAGGGTAGATCCGAATGGAAATGAAACCAACCCAAAAGACTGTTTACCTCACTTTGTCTTTGTCTTGAGAGGGAAATGTCAACCGGAACCCGAAAGGAAGAAAGGAAGAAAGGAAGAAAGAAAGAAAAAGAGAAAATCAACTCAGGCCGCCATTGCTCATTCCTCAAACATCTGACAACAAATCATTATGCCGTCACTGCAATTGATTAACAGTCACCTGGTAATTGATATCAACAAAAGGGAGGGTTGTTTTTATTTCGAGGCCCTCACAAGCGGGCCTCCTTTGCCGTGAAAACATTAGAAATGCTCTTTTTTACTGCCACTTCTCTGTAAGGCAACCAGCTCAATGTATCAACTAGTGTTCAGGGCAATGGAATTAAAGCTATACAACTGCTCAAACACGATCCCATCCTATGGCCTCCAGTTGTTGCAACCAATCACAGGCTGTTTCACCCTTTGGGTGACCTCCTTCGATACCAATGTGAAGTTAACTTCAGTTCCCTGCTCGTAAATCTTCAAGATGATTCGCACCAATTGAGTCCATGTTTCCTTACTTTTTTTTTTTATCCCCGGCATAACCGTTTCATGTGAGAAGTTTAAAAATATATTTTCTATTAACATACATAAAAGCTCCCCCCCTCTTGATACTCCTCCAATATGTGTTCCGAATAGCACAACAGATTGAGTGTCGGCTGTAATGACGGGTAGCTCACAATGTCGGACACTGAGGGTCTGGCATAACTGACAGGGCAAGCTCGCTCGTCTGGCCTTGATCTCTGTGCATGTATAGCCGGCCGGTGCATGAAGGGCCACCCGCATGACCAAAACCAGTGTGACAGGAGACAACTCTGGACCTGTGAGAGGGATCATTCTTTCATTTGGCGGGGGGGGTTGTCGACACCTGCTTCTCAGCTCATGTATGTGAACAAATCCTAAGTGACATGCACACATGGCACCCCCTTCTCCCCTACTAGATGCACACAGACAACATTTACCAGATCAATACCCTTAAACAAATCCTTAATCTGTAATTACTCGCTAACACCCAGAAAATGGTAATCTGAAACACAAACACCCATCTGTATTTGAGGTGGTCTGCCTGTCGCGACATCTGGCTCTCACAGAATTACAGTGGGCTCCCACGTAGAGCAAGCAGGGGACCCAGCTCTGAATTGCACAGGTTGGAAAGGCAGCTCTGAAAAGGTTCGTCTGTTACCTCTGGATGTTCCACAGACTTGCTCCTGGGGCTAAAACATGGCAGCTATCCATTGCAGGGAGTCTCCTCGAATGGAGTCCACCATGGGGGCTGAGCAAATAACAACACTTGCCCTGATGCTCACACATATGGCATTCTGCATTTTGTTCGACGGCAGGAAATAGGCAAAGCGAGAGTCAGAAATAAATGAATAAAATAATAACACATTATGCAAATAAACGTGTGTCTGGTGTGTAGCTGTTTTTGTGGATGTGTGTGAGTGCACTAAGAAGAGCAGTGACTCGTCAGTGTTAATATGGGGTCCTAACGCTTCATGTCATGCAGAGTGGCTTGTGGTGGCCCAATACTGTGGAGGTGAATTGAATTTCATCTGTGCTGCTTAAAGCTTTAAACATACTTTAAAAAATGATCCCTAGAGTATGAAGTAAACAGTATTCATGGGGACTATTTATTTGGTAGAAAGTAGTTCCCATGACATCTCAGGTACCGATCAAAATCTTCTCACGAGCTAAATGAGAAATGTGTGTTTTTGCAATGTGGGTAAACCCTTAAAGAGCAAAGTGAGGAATGAAACAAAAGCATCAGGGGAAGAGGGGGTGGATAGTGGTTATACTGTAGCTCCCGACATAACTGGTTGCTTAAGTGAAAGCCAAGCGGCCATCAACTATTACCCATAACCCCAACCCCCTCACTCCATCGTCCTATGCCATCATCTCCCTGATGGACACTCAAACCCTGCTGTAACCCCACCTCCCCCACCGCAGCGCCCTGTCAGGCTCGGAAGCAATCTTCACATGGGCGGCATTACTTTCACAACGGCGTCAGTGAAACCGAAGACGCTTGCACGGACATGGCGGGGGTACAATAACGTTTTCTGTTGCTAGGGAACAAAGTGACTTGAAATCTTGTATGTTTGTCATCACGGTCGTTCTTAGCGAAGGGATATAGGCCCGCCACTCGAGGAAGAAACATCAAAGGGCAAAGGAATTTAGCCAGGATGTGAGGCAAGAGGAAACATCAGTTTCCTCCAATTGGTAACGCCTTGATAGTGAAAAAAGATGAGTGGAGTGAGAGAATGAGTGAGCGCTTTGGGCCATGTTTTAGCGTGAAGAGGCAGCCTGTTTTGCATGCCTGGCTTATCGGGTGTGGAGGTTTGCCTGTGCACAATGTGCAGGTGTGATAAATAAAAATGTTTGGGTGTCAATACTTTTTATTTAAGTCTGGGAGATTTTTGTCTTTGGCTGAATTTGAGCTGCAGAGGTGATCGCGCTCAGAGAGAAACTCCTGTGGGGATGCTGCTCACACACACTTAATGTGCCTTTACTGCACATGCGAGGTGATGTACACAAGTCCTTTGCCTGTGTGTCACATCAAGTGTACAATATGGTGTTCATTGGGAGCGACATGTCAAAAGGGTTTAATGCCAATATCTGGCTTCCTTCTATGGCTGGTGCTGAAAATCAATACACCCATGTTCTCCTGTGGGAGTGTTTGGAGCAAAACAACACAAAGACACAATCATGCACACACACTGCTCTGCTCGCAGTCTCCCCAGGACACTGTGTCGCCCCAGGGCTAAGCTACACCTGTCCACCAGCACTTAGGTGCCGACTAATATGTTTGATCCAGAGTGACAGGGTCCTCACCTCACAACGCTTACAATTTTCTGTTGTGGGAAGAGAACTTTCAATTCTTGGTTTTTCTCAGTGCTCTCTGTGTGTGTGTGTGTGTGTGTGTGTGTGTGTGTGTGTGTGTGTGTGTGTGTGTGTGTGTGTGTGTGTGTGTGTGTGTGTGTGTGTGTGTGTGTGTGTGTGTGTGTGTGTGTGTGTGTGTGTGTGTGTGTGTGCAATGCTGCATGGTTAGTGAATTTTAATGCCTCAATAACAGTAATGG
>CALSCE010010667.1:7133149-7167865 GCA_943593645.1 Bovichtus variegatus | reverse complement strand
CACACACACACACACACACACACACACACACACACACACACACGTTCTCTACCTCTCTTTTCAAGCCACCCCACCTTTTTTGGATGTCCACACACTGCTGTGAGTGTGTGCAGGGCGATGCTGTACGCTTGGTGGGTCACTGCACCGACGGACAGTATATGATTTCTCTCTGTATGAAGGCAGTCCGAAAGAGAATCCAAAAAGGACATTTGTCACTGCGGGGAGATGAACAGATCTCCTCTCCTGCATGTACAACCAGACTGACTGCACTGAATGCAAAAGCGGTAATAAATTACTTTTTTTTTTTTTTTCCATGGAATCATCCTCGTCCAGAGTAATGAATCACAAATCTGCGTGTTCCTCATAACCACCAGACCCAGTGTTGCCAAAGGCATGTTAACACTGTACATTTTAGTGTTTTAAAAGAGCAACTCTTACATCTGCTCCATGAAAGTGTGGGTTTCAAATTGGGTCAACAGACTGTCGCCGTGTTTTTTCTCGTCAATGAGTCTCTCCTTGTACCTGCAGGCTGAAAGTACTTAACACGTTCTCAGAAGTTTGACTTTAATGCACTCTGTAAAACATCTGAAAATGCTTTCTCCGTGCGAGAGCTCGTGTTCGTGTTGTCCTCGTTTATTTCTAAATGGGCTTATTGCATAACAGCCCATGGAGGGCCCTGTAATTTAAGTGGTACAACATATGAGGTGTAGAACAAGGAACTGGGGCTAGCCATGGAGAGGGGCTACGGTGGTAACGCGGGCTAAAGGTTAAAGCAGCAGGGGGAATTAATATATCTTAATGACATTATAATGAATGGGAAAATATGGGACATCATTTATTAAACAGAGTCAAGTGTGTCAGGGAAGTGCAAGGACTCACAAACGCATTAATTATCCCGCGTCTCTCTTCATGGACGGGGGAAGAAAGCATTGGTGGAGAGGTAATGACAGGCCCCGGACGGACGTCATAAATTACCACAGGGGGCTTCGAGACGACAAGGTCTCGTCTCACTCCTGCACTCACGCAGCAAGATGTCTTTTCATGTGTCCAAACCGTCATTGGGAATTTGGACAGAAAATCAGAGTTGCCTCAGTCATTTCCAGACTAGAAACGAGGGAAATGCCCTTTTTTTTCCTCTAAAGACCTGATATCATACTGGCAAGACATGACTTGTTATTTATCATACCTGTCACACTGGGAAAGAAAGAGATGTAAGCTTAAGTCCTGTTCCCACACTTTACTGTCTTGGGACCAAGGATAGGGGGTGGGAGGTTCAGGCTCTGCTCAAGATCAGTCATCCATAACCACCAGTTTGTTTTTAAGCTTTGTGATGTTTGGGCTTGATCTAATCCTGGTAACTTTTTTTTTATTTCTTCGTCGAGTTTTCTGGGATCCAATGAAAACTGGTGGATTTACAAAAGCGTCTTGGCGTGTTCATGCACTCCTCAAAGCTTCATAGTCACTGCTGCCCTGCTTACTTTGTCACATTCACACACCTGGCCAATCCCTGCTTCAGGTAGGCATGAGTGTCAGTTCTGAAAGTTACAGAAATTGCGAAACACCGGCCCAAAACTTTAACATGGGAAAGGGAGAGAGGGTTTCAGACACTGTACGACCTTTCGCACTTTGGCTGGAGCATACTGATTGTGATAGCCGAGTTCTCAGTAAGAAATCTCACAATGCATCCCCACTGATTTACTGCTCTCAGGTGAAATTGTTTGTTACCGTCACATTGAACCAGATACATACATCTTCTCTAAATCAACATTTTTTTAAAAGCTCCATCCTGCTCGGCATTCCAGCACGAAGCACCTGTTCAAACGGACTCTGTACTGATACATAACAGCAAACAACTGTGCAACAGCCTGATTTTCAGCTCTACAAATTGGTTAATTCCTCACACAATAAACCTGCCAATGTCATTTAAGGGAATATTGACCAACCAAATGCACATTCAAGCTCAGTGAAACTACAGCTTGGTAGACATATGTTGTTATGGCAATACCAGCTACCCACAAACAATGCCTGTAGCAGAGAGATCTTTTTTCCCTCTCTGTTTCTCTTTCTAATCTCCCGGTGCTGCTCGTCTGTCAACATTTCAGTATTTCAGCACTCCTGGGGGTCCGCTGAGTCAGAGGTCGAATGCACGCAAGCTTGGCACAAGCACAACGAAGGCTTGGTTTCCTTGGAAAAGTCAATGAGACCTAGGTGAAAGAGGATTTTCCAAGTAAAATTAGATGCGAGATTGATGTAAAGGTTATGCGACATGATGGAAGAAGAGTTGATATGCAATTATAATGACGTGGCGACTGAAATCGTGTTGGAGAATTGACATTTTATTGGCTCTTCTTTCCAGAAAACAGACTAAAGTTTAGACAACAACAACTTTTCCATCAAGATATGGTTGAGTTGCCGGAGATCACTTTCTCTCGCGTGTCCCTCATCCTCCTGCCATGAACATTAACAGCTTTAAAGACCAATAAGTCAAATGGGTCATTTTGCAACTCATTTTGTTTCGGTACCTTGTGGATTTCAAAGTTGAGAAAGCAGACCAGATAAAAACAGCCGGCGCATGTTGTGAGAGAACAAGAAGTGGAATGCTCATGTCACTCTGAAAATTAGTAAATGACACTGAAAATTGCAGCAATTATTGGCGACTTAAGGCCCGCCTGTGGGCCCTTGGAGAATTAGAGGAGAAAATACAGACTCCGTCTTCAAAGGCAATTAGTCTTCATATTGTAGTGTGTCCATTCAGCGAGTGTTCTACCCACTCATGGGACTGCACATGTGGACATGGCTAATAGTCTCTGTTAATGAGCCAATCGTTCATTATCAATCTTTTGGGAGGCACAGTGTGAGAGCAGCATCCTGTTGACACATTTAGAGGAAATGGCCGCCGCATGCCGTTCCCTACGTATGAACAGCACTGCGGTGCAATTGTCGCTGAAGGCTGCGAAAGAGCAGCTTGATTCCATGTGTCCTTGTGGAGACAGCTAAATTAGACAGATTTGCATACACACACACGTGTGAACACGTACACGTGCACGCAGTGTGAATCCTTGCCTATTCTGCAGGGGGAATGCCCTTTTTGTCCCTGGCCACCTGGTCAAAACAATAACAGCTGACTTGTTGCAGAGCCTTGCAATGGTAATAAATCACAGTGCACCGCTCCCAAACACATGCATACAGTCACACACCGGCCGGCACCATCGGCCTATTCTTGTACACCATGCCAGATACCATCTTTTTATGTTTTATGGCAGGATAGTTCACCCTTTTTTTCATCAGAGTGCAATCTCTTCTGCTGTGTCTACAAGCTCAGTGCCTGGCCCTATCAGCACGGAGCTCATGGTGGATGCTGGGCCTTTCTACACGAACAATCGATGAACACACTATTCCCTACATTTACTCTTAATGCTACCGCCTCTTTTTTCTTACATGGCCAAAGTACTCGGTAAACTCTTTACCTTTGGACAAATGGCACTTTTTGACTTTGACAGTTACCTGAAATATTCAGCTTGTTCCTCTGCATCTTGGCTTTCTTCACACTGTCCCTGATGTGTGCTGGATGCAGCCGTTTCCACAAGCGACCCACAGTAATCTGAGCTCTTAAAAGCCCTGTACATTCCTCCCTTACTCATTCATTTTCACTTTGTCTACCGTCCAGACAGACTCCATTTTAGCAGCAGTCCAGCATTTTCCGGTGACCTTACAGTGCTTGATTAAGGGCACTGGGCCTCTGGCGCCACTCTGTTTCCTCCATGTTTAATTAAAAGGTGAAGAAAGTCCTCTGTCTTGTGATGATGGCTCGGGTACATGATTCTGTCCCTACCAACCCAAAAACCCTCTCGTGGCTCCCGCCCCAGGCTTGTGCATACACACGTCCCTTCACTTTAGGCTGTTTTCCTGAGACTGAAAACTTTTCCTGACCTTTGTGCTATCGCCAAGGAAACTGTCCATCTTTCAGTTTCCCTGTAATATGCTCAACTCCACGGGATCAGATAATGCAAGGGGATTTTTTTTTTTCCACCTTGTTTACTGACAAAATGTCTTTCCTGTCGAGAAGGGAAGGAAGCGATCATCATAGTCTATAACAAAAGTCGCCTTGTCAAAGCCTGTTTAGAATACATCCTCAGAGGAGCCGTGCAGAGAGGAACACAGGGGTGCACTTAGTGTCATTGCCGCTGGGGAGGGGGCTGTCGAGCGCAGGAGCAGCAAGGAGGGGGCTGCTGTTTCATATGTCTATGGCAATTAAAGCTGATGTGACACATTCAAAAATGTCCCCTGGGATTGACAAAGCCAACAAATTGACTTACTATTTGAGCATGAAGACGTAGGAGGGGAGAAAAAAAACATGCGGCTTCATCTTGTCATAATGAATCTGGAACCTATTCCTGTCGGGTGCGTTGCTGGTGTGATGATTGCACTTTATTTCTTGTATATGCCATAAAGTACCACTGTGCTTACAGGGACATTGTGTAGCTTTTGACAAGATGGGGGGTGGGGGGGGGGGCCCTGAAGTAATGACTTTATCATGTGGTTCTGGTAACTTACATGACAAACGAAACCGCTGCTTTGCTGCTTGCTATAAATGTCTCCTTAGGCCCCGGAGCAATGCACGAAGAAAGACAGATGTTTCATTTCATGCCATGTTTTCAAACTCTCTCACAGACACAGACACAGACACACACACAGACACACACACATTCTCTCTGCCTATGTAACAAACCTCTTCTCAATCCTGAATGATAAATGCATCTCAATTCATTTCCCAGTGCTATACTGGAATTGCCCTCCAGCTCAGGGGGCAGGATCCTGGTGTCCATAAAGGTTCAGTCAGTGATTTAGGCTTTTAAAGAGTCTTTGAAATGACAGGAGTCATTGGGCCGCCAATTTGTTTTCTCATGGGGAGCTGTGTTGGTGGCATTCAGCTTTCCTCAGGGAAACAAGGGCAATCAGCTGGAGCTTGTCGAGGACTATGAGAGCTAGTGACCTCTGACCTCTGCCTTGGAAGTCACTTGAGGTTTTAAGAAGAGAGCCACTATTGCCATAGAATACAACCTGACAAGACTGCCTGCTGTTACGTTACAATACAGGCAGGACTTGTAGCTCCACAGCACAGATGCAAAGCTGCTTACCAATCGTCTCATTGCCCGCACACATAAACAAGAGGAAAGTAATATGGTTAAAAACAGTAAAAGGTTTCATTTATGGTGGCAAGAAAGTTGTTGACATACAAAACAAGAGTGGACATTTTGTTTCAACATTAACCCCATTTACTCTAGACCTAGCGTCAAACACTTTCCTGCAATCTGTAGCTATAATGTCCTTATTTATGTAATGGAAAACACAAAATTCAGGCACTAGGTGACAATACTAAATATAATGGAGTATATTGCAGTAAGGCATTCTGTATTGCTTTCAAATGTGTCTCCTCTTGTAGATCAACCATCTCATTTCGTGTCATCCCTGCTGAGTCAGCACACATGATTAACTCTTCCCTCCTCTTTTTTGTCTTTTGTTTTAGGGAAGTAAGCTCATTAAATGTGCATGTGGCACCTATTCACATCATTGTTACATGAACTCATTTGGACTTTAGTAGCTCATATGTGTTTCAGCAAGACTTCTGCTGATTTTCATATTCAAAACATATCCTGCATATCTGTGTTCTGAGATTCTGAAAGATTAGAGATAAACTCGTAATATTATGAGAATAAAGTTGTTATTTAAAAGACATAAAAGACCTAATATTTCAAGAAAATAGTGGTAATATTAGGAGAATAGTGCCCCCTACTTTCCCTGAGGCATTGTTGCTTTCTTTTCCTCTGCTTTTTTATTTGGGGAACAAATGTGCCAAATGTCCAAAATAGTGAGGAAGACGTGTCCCCTGCACCTGCACCCCCCCCCCTTACGTCTATGCATTCAATTAACAATCCAACACTATTACACCCTGTAATTGCACCTAATCACTACAAAACCTCCTTGTGTGTCTAATTCAAGTGTTCAACTTGAGTGTGACAGACGCAATGAAGAGAGATTCTGTGGGGAACCCTTACACATGTAATGTTGGTCCACAGGAGCTCTCTGTGTGGATGGAGGGGGGGGGGTGTTTGGTGGCATTGAGGTGGTTGATGGGGCAGATGTCTTCTCTGGGCGGCCATGCATACAGGCCTGGCCCGGGGGATCTCTACCCACTGTGCATCAAGAGCAATTAAACACCGCTCATGCTGGAGTTCACTGACGCAAACAGGCTGTAAAAAGCATACGCACACGCAAGCAACCTTAAAGGACAGGACGAACGGGGGAAACTAAGGCGCCACAGGCACAAGTTGTACCAAATCAAGTGAATAAAGTTGTTTTTGGAGAGCAAAAATTATCCAACGCTATTGTGTAGAAAAGTGACAACAATATTCAGCATCTGATGGCGACATGTCTCTCCCCGCAGGCTCGGACCGAAGCTTCGACAATCCTACAGCTGCATACCTGCCTGCTCTGACAGTGTATACAAGAACAATACAAACTTACAGTAGGTGCATATTGCAAAGCTCACCATGTTAACAGTAAAAGCAAATATTACAAAATGCATTAGCATGAAAGCTAATATTATTAACTATAGTATGTTAATGAGTTTTTCAGTGCACATGTAATCAGAAAATGCTAATGTGTTTCTCATTAACATGCAGTGGAAGAGTTTAAAATCCAGGTTGCTGTGCTTTGCTGCAGGCGGGGCAGGGCTAACTTATTTAAAGTGTTATTTAATAAAGGTCAGGTGACATGTAAGCCTATATACTGTATCTACGTATCAAAACTATAGACAGTGCGAGGAGATCCGAATGGTATAACAATATTTTAAGCTCAAGTTAGATGGCTACAAAAGTCACCACTCTCTCTTTAGCGCTCTACCTCAAACAAAAAAAAGACTTTATTTTATTTCCTCCGTGACTTTGGTTCTCTTTAGAGGCCTGCCAAATTAATTCAACACAGTTATAACTAGATTCGGTGGCGTGCAGGAATAACCAGCGTTCTACAGCTAAATCAACATCAGACACTAGGCTGGTCCTCCGGGGGCGCCGTGCAGTGCCTCACTCTCTCTCACTCAAAGCAGCGCGCTTCACCCCCCAGCCCCCCGTGGAATATGTCTTAATGTAACTGGCATCTTCATTTAGGCTTTGCTCTGATTTTGCATGGAAACTCAAATCCTCTATTTTAACTCTGAAAAGTAAAAGGTTTGGGGAGAAGGGGGGGAAAAACAAAGAGTGAGAGACCAACAGAGGAAAACGGTGTAAGCTGTTAATGCTATGTTAATCCCCGACTAAAAACAGCTGAAGGTAATGCAGAGCTAGATAGCTAGCAGACGAGGTGAGTGAGAAAGAGGAAACGGGGGGTTACAGGGCATGCATGAAATACAAGACACATCTCCGGTCGGAGGTATGTTTTCGGGCATGATTATAAGACTTCATGCCTGTTCAACCACACAGAAGAAAAAATAAATCTATTAACATTGCAAAATGTCTGAATATGGAAGTCTTTTCATGCAATAGTAAAAAAAAAAAAAAAGAATTCTCCAGAATACAGTCGGAACTGTGTTGTACTCGGATTTTAGTGTTTCACTAAAAGTGAGTGAAGACTGTGTCCGTGTTTTAGTTTTGTCACACTAACTAACACTTTTGGTGGTTTATTGAAGAAGCACTCTGTGGCCCTACTTAAGAAAGAAAGTCCTGTGAGAGAACCGTCCTCGATGATAATAAAAAAAGAAAAAAAAAAAAAGAAGTTGAGTGCCTTTGATGGTGGAACTGGAGTTTGTTCATAATACAGCCTGAAGATGCCCGAAACACAAAGAGCCAACACCAACGGCAGTATCGCAAGATGGAGCAAATAAAAGGGCCGTACACACAAATGCCATTTGTTCATTATTCATTCATGGAGTGGATAAACATACAAGGCCATGGCTTCAGGGTGTGTTGACTTTCCTGACCATTGTCAGTTCAAAAAACAAATTCTACAAAGAAAGACAGATAGTGTGACATGGGAGCTCCGCACACAGCAGGGGCTGAAAAATCAATCACCAGCTTCAAGCAGCACACTCAGCGGCTTCAGAATAACGAAAGAGGCGACAAGGCTTGTGTTGGAGACATGCACCTGTCCAGCATGGGGAGTTTATTACTAATTAGACAAGTCAAGGTTTTATCCCTTTCCTTTAAAAACGTGTGCCTCTTGATCGCGATTAAAACGTTGATTACATTTTTTATTATTTTTTTTTTTAATCATACCAAATTTAGATTTTAAATGATGCATACGGTAGGTATTTAACGTCTACACCCCCGGCTGTAAAACATGGTCTTTATATTGCATGCTGTATTATATATATTTTTTATTACACCATTGGGTTGGTAAGGGAAATCTGTTGACACTTTTCCTTTTAAACATCAGCATCTCTCCACAACGCTTCATCCTTCACTTAGATATCACTGCTATTCAGTGTAGAATTTAAATGATCTTATGGAAAGCAGGGCTGCAACAAACGATTATTTCATTTTCGATTAATCTGCAGAATATTTTCTCGATTAATGGTTTGGTCTATAAAACGTCCAATCTTTAAATGTCTTGTTCTTGTTCAGTCCAAAACCCCAAGACATCCATTTTAATATAATATAAAACAGAAAAGCAGGAAATCTGGCATTTTTTGCAAGATAGCAAAATAGTTGTCAATTATTGTTCTGCTGATTGACTTATTAGTCGACTAATCATTGCAGCTCTAATTGTAAGATTGTCACTTATTCACACAACTAGAGACAGCGGCCAGTCATCATGTAAAAGAGCAGGATGAAACCTTAAATACAAGTTCAGGTCATGTACATCAGCAGCCTTTGCTGTGGTAACAATTTATAGAAAGGGTCACAAATATCATTGCTAAATATAATATTAGAAGACGAAAATCCTACCTCTGTCATCCCTATCAAATGTCTAACCACCAGCCGGACCACTGTTCATGAAACAATGGAATAAAAAAAGAAATAGTAACAATTGTTCGGGTATTTTATGAGGACATACTGAGCCAAACAAAAGTGCATGAATATTCATGTGCACCACAACAAACTGTGAAAACGGCTTTGTTAGTGAAACCAAATCCCATGCTCATGTTGGAGAAAAGAGTACGCTCTCTGGAGGGGGTTGGATCCCAGCCCGCTAAGACGGTTACCACCAGTGTTGGAGAACGCCGATCCAAAAGGCTGACGTCAGACCAACAGTGTGGCTGAAAGGCCGTTTACCTCTGGGGCAAACATAAGCAGCGGGTCAGTGAAAAGCCATGTTCGCTCGCTGTTAATTGTGGCACTGCAGTGATATATTTAAGTGTGAAGAAAACAATCCGTCAGTGTCACAGGTTGGAGATAAAGGGTAACATTTTGCATAAAGTTACATACATGTCTGTGTAGTTACCAAGGAATGATTAAATAACTTAATATACAGCTAACAAGTAGTTCCTGAGTAAGTCTTAAAGAAGGTCCTTGATTCTATAGTTATTATCTACATAAGATCATTTAGAAAATAAAACTTATTATTTTCAATGTAAGTCGTGTTTTCAATGAGAAGTAATTGATAACATTTTTAAGTAACTTGCCCAACACTGATAATGTGAACATTGATGGAATGAATGTGATATTCATGAGCAGCCGACTCATGAAGTCCTGATCAGCTCCAGACTCACTATGATATGCTTGAGGAAGTTCCTCATTCGTTTTTATTCACTGGCAATTCCTCCGGATGTTCTGCATCCTAATGTAAAGTGTTACCGAAGACAAGAGTGAGAATGACAAAAGAATCCGCAGATTAATCCGCGAGGAATTGATTTGTTAAGCTTCGCTCGAACAGAATTTAAGCACACGAGCCCCTGAGATGCACATCTGCTCTGATCCGGTCGTCTTCAGGACAGAGGGGACCCTCCTACCTGCAGCCAACTACCCACCATCTAGACCAGCTCACCGTGGGGGGACCTGGCTCGTGTGTGTGTGTGTGTGTGTGTGTGTGTGTTTGTATGCATTTCTGTGTTAATCTACATGAAGTGTGCATACATTTGAGGATGCATGAGTGTGTGCATGTGGAATAATGTCTATGTGTGTGTGTGTGTGTGTGTGTGTGTGTGTGTGTGTGTGTGTGTGTACACTTGTACAGTATATGTGCCAGCTGTCCAGTGCTGCCTTCAGGAAGAATGTGTAATGGGGATAAGCTCATTCTCCTGGCTTCCAGCGGCTTTACTGCAGATTTGTTCCAGGTGTGTGTGTGTGTGTGTGTGTCATAATTATGTCACACTGAGCCATTTCAAGTTGAAACACAATTGTAAAAGCCCTCCCACTGCTCAATCACAGCCTTTACAAAGATAAGAAAACATGGCTGTGCTTCATATCTTAACTACAACAAAATAATTGGAAAAACATTTATGATCGAAGTTGTTTTAAACAGTTTCTGATATAGCACGCAGAGCTAGCCCCCAAAATAGGGCGACTTGGTTTCATAGTTAGCTTCATAATTGTTCATCTTTTTAAATGGAAAGGATATCCAAGCAAGGAGTTTGGTATTCAAATAAAAAAGATAAAAACATAATTTCAGCTTTATTATGAAGCCTTAAAGCTCAGTTGTGCCGTTTGCCCAGAGGTAAAGGCCGGGAAGCGGATTATGGTTAACGATACTATAGAGCTGATGCAGCAGGGTGGAGATAGAGTTTGGCGTGGAGGAGGGTCTGCTAAGATGGAGATGGTGCTAATACTGGGGTTTCTGACCTTGGACCCCCCCTCCTCCCCCTCTAAACCCTCCATGCATGGGTACCTATGGAGACAAACACCCCCCCACACACACACAGACACACACACACACATACACAGACTCAGCCCTGAAGCTCTGCTCACAATAAGCCAATGAGGGAGAGGGACAAAGCGAGGCAGAGGAGGAGGATGTGGCACTGGCACTTGCAGGAGGCTGTTTACTTGCATTGTTAATTTCATTAGCCCTCCGGCAACCACTTCAATATTTAACATTCTCGATTTAGCCCTTACCTTTTTCCCCCGTTTTTTCTTTCAAACAGGTTGGCCACCAAGTCCAACAATTAAACAGAGTGGCCAAAGGTAATCTATCAGCACTCTGGTCTTACCACTTAATATAGTGGCACTCGATTTGCACTCAACTGAAGGAGGCCTAAACCTTGTAAAAGCCACAATCCTTTTAAACGGGCAATCAATTTGGCAATGTGACTTTGCAGCCTGGTGTTGCTGAGCCCTGCTTGCATAAACCAGTGATATAGAGTAATATAAGCATGTGGAGGTCTAGTGGAAAGGCAGACCTGGATATGTATGACACCTGATCATCACTGAGCAACAAATGCCTAAAACGGCAACTAATTAAAATGGCAGTTGACAATATTTTAGCTTGAATTTATCATTATGAAGAAAATGTTGATGCTGGATGATGAATAATGACGCCATCAGCGTTGAGCTTGGTTCCCTATAAGTCTCGCTTTCACTATGAAATTCTCTCTGCCTCTGGGTCGCAATCTCCCTTTCACAATAAAAGCCCTCAATAGCAACTCAAAGTATCTTACAGTAGCCATCCTCAGGAAGCAGGACAAGCAGAGTAACGTTACCTGTGGAAACGCTACCCGGTTAAAGAGCCCAGTCGGGGGAGGAGAGTGATAAAAAAATAAGTTTGTTCTACTAAGCTCGAGCATTCAGTATCAAAGTGTTTGGAAACAAATGCAGCGTGTCCTGTGTCGCTGGTGGCTCTGAGAAAAACAGAAAGAGACCTGGTTGTCTTTGCAACAGCGGCACCAACAATAATACCACTTGGAAACTCTGGGGGTGGGGGGTGGGGGGTTGAAAAGTTTAAACTTTAAACTAAAAAAAAAAACAAAACAAAAGCTACTTGCGTTTCCTCTTAAAGTGTCCAGGGTCAATGCCACGGTGTTGGGTATAATGTGAGCTGCAGTCAGTGTATTAGCATAAGCGGTCACATACATGGAGCGCTGAAGAGTGTGACAGCCTGCTAATGGCTCTGTCACAAAGGGACCGGAGTTTAGACACAGCTATAATCATGATCTCAATAAGCGTGCCACCCTACCAGCACAGCAGCTCAGTCGTGTCCCCGGATATACATACGCTGACATCATATGCATGCAGTCCCATGAAATCTAACTGCGGCTCAAAAGATGGCTTTGCATACTGCCAACATTGCCAGTTGGGAAAGCAATAGTGTGACTACTTCTCACACTCCTGCAGTACAGTGTCAACTCAAACACCCTGTGTGAATAATATCCTGGCCTCTCCTATAATCCCCTCCCTCAGCGCAGGATCGTATTGTAGGGGTCTTTCATACCGACGAGGCTGCAATTTATAAACTATTCTTTTCATTGTGGCGTACGAGCAGCACACCCAAACCCCCCCGTCTCCATAACCTCACCCCCTCAGCTGATTTATTAAACAATCCGCACACATAAAGTTCATTGGTAGGTGTGCTGGCGAGGCATAGCGCTAAAATATTGCCACAATAGCACAGGAGACCTTTTCATTTACCATTCAAAACAAATCGGACTGCAGCGGGCAGAGAATAAATTCAGACTTGTAAGTAAATGCATGTAATTGAAGCAGTGGACTGTTGAAAACGCATCAGGAGCAGGCTTTTTCTATTATGGGGATATTTATCTTCCTTCCTAAACAAAAAGGCCAAGGGACAAGGAGAGCAGGCGGGTGCAGAATGTGTTTGTTTGTGTGCTGTACAGTACTCTGTCTGTGTGTGTGTGTGTGTGTCTGTGTGTGCGTGTGCATGCGAGTGTAATTGCTGCCTGTTATCATTAAGCAAGCTGGAGCGAGCGGAGGATGCACAACAACCTATGAAGGGCAAACCTGGGGATATTGTGCGTGACATTGGACGTCTGTGGGTAAGTAATGATCAGAGCACCGTGTGACAGCCCAGCCTTAGCGGCGACAATGGCACATTGTTCGCTGCGCTACGCCGCCCGCATCCAACTCCTACCCACCTCTTCATTAGTAAGGAAGCCCCCATATTCACCCATACAGTCCTATAGAAGCAGGAATGCTCCCAGCGCTGCTTCTTCAGTACTAACAGAGCCATTAGATTTAACAGTAATTTATACAATGCCTGCATGGGTGTTTTCACACTTCATGAAATAATATGTTTTTATGCTGAGGAGGCCAAACAGAGGGATTTGTTCTTCCTTTTCTCTCTGGGGTCATTCACTTATCCTCTGGCACTCGAGCAGGTTCAAACCAGGGCCGCATCACCCCGAGTAAGAGGCGAAATAACCTTTAATTGAGCAATAATCCCCGAGAATTGGATCGGGGAGTGGTAGATAATGAGCAATTGTCTGTTAACAACATGAGACAATTTACTTGGAGCTGTGACATCAAGATGGCAGAAGTGGAAGTGAGAGCAGAAGCAGATTAATGAGACCAAATACTATATTAATCCATACACTGGACCACAGGCATCGACCGCCTAAATGGATGTACAGTAAGTGTCTTTAAAGGATAAAGCTGGTTTACGTCCTAATTTATTCTAGTCAACAAATCCCACGACCAGACCAAGTCTCTCAGCACGTCCCGAACCTGTCTGTGGCTCACCAAGCACAATAATTCCCGTCATAAATAAAACATAAATATTTACCAGATCACAAACATACAGTATATACTGGTTTGTACATCTTCTTTGGCTCAATGTTAGTTTTATACAAACAGCAGACAAAAAACTAAATCCAGCACAAGTCAGTACGAGGTCATGTAGAGTAAGACTGACGGGAACACGTTCAAAACTTTATCAAATATCCTGTTTTACTGATGAAGTAGTTCAGAGTCCAACACAGTAAATCGTACATTCATACACTATTATAAGCAAATGTAAAGAATACTGTAACACACATTTGGTGAGGATTTATGGCGGCTGGAAAGTGTGTGTAATTGACTCAAAATAAACTGCTGTGGCCGTGTTCATTATAATAAAGGAAGGCGTCTCCGTCTGTGGCAGAGAGGAATAAGCTCCATCAAGCTCCGTCTACACAGGCGAGATAAACGTTCGCGTTTACTCTTTCCATGGCATTTGTTTACAATAAGAAAATAAAGAAGATTGTCAGTCTTATCTCCGTTTAAGGTCAGAGGGGTGCGGTGTGTCTTCTACACCGTCACCAGAACAAGGCAGGGCACGCATTTCTCTTTTTTAACTTCGTCACTTTGTAAACATGTCAGCACTGCAGGTAGCACACCCATGAATGTCACTCAAGAGGCAGATTAATTTCATTTTGTTTGGAATAAATAAACCTTCGTCCCTCAAACTGATTACGTTCCCCTCGGAACCTTTTCGGCTCGACTCCCGCTTTGATGAAACAGTGCCCCGCTTAATGAGGCTGTTGATTCTTATCCGGTGGGTATCGCACCAAGAGGCAGAGGGAGGCAGAGGGAGGCAGAGGGAGGCAGAGGGCTCAATTCCTCCTCAAATCCTTGGATCCCCCTGCTTCCACCCCGCACTGCTAGAAGAAAATGGACAGACAACAGCAATTCTTGTTTTCGCTGTCATGAATAAGTTATATCAACCTCCGATTTGTGTGAGGGAATATGAAAAACTAATTACCATATTTTCCATTAATGGAAACAGAAAAGTTTTGGGTGAAGTTCTCAAACTGCAGTAAATTCTGTAATTATGGGTCTTTTCTTGTTATTCTTGTTTGGTAAGACGGGAAACTCACAATGAACAATATTCACTGGATTTATAAGCACCCAGAGAACTCTGGTTGTAAGCTGATAAAGGAACGAGCCGAGCTGGTTTGGCGTTGTTGGGCTAAAGACAGATTTTTAACGGTAATAGGAAGCATTTATATGAACTCAAAGTATGGCTTTGTGCCTGCTATTAGAAAAGTTAAGACAAACAATAAAAATGCCTGTTAGAACTCTTTTGGATTGCAATTGCAGGCAGAAGCCCATATACAGTGGTATCAAACATCCCACAGCTGGAGGAGAAATAAACTGCTGCATTCGTGAAGGAACACGATTGATTCATTAGGCCAATATTTCTTATTAACAGTCAGTTGATGCAAACGATCAACATTTGAAAGAGAGTTTTGCTTCGCTCGGGGTAGCTCCGGATGCGTTTCTACAACAAAGCTGCCTCATTGCCAAGTGAGCCACATCAAGACAAACATGGCCAGGAAATGCATGAGAACAAATGCGCACATGAACTTAACATGACTTCCCATTCTGAATGGCAAAAGTGGGTTAGGCAGAGCTCTATAGGAAGCTGGGGATTTTGTACACTAACCCCTGCATCGATCCAGATCAAGCACAGGCAGAAAGCAGTGGGCGTTGGGAGCAGAGCCTCTTTGATCAAACAGTGGTCATGACTTCTTCAAGAAGCAGCAATCTCCCACTGAAGTCTGGGAACAGTGTGAACGTCCCACAAGGGATTATGTCTGAGTATGTCAATTATAGTATGTACGCAGAGCTACTCAAGGGGAGGATCTGCCAATCTCTGCAGCTTTCTGATCCCACCTTGGCTAGAAATAGAAGGTTCTGTTGAGTCTGTGCCAGAACAAGCTCACTACAAAACAACACAACCTTTACAGCACACAGTGATTATATTAGATTATCATTATATGGCTTTATAAAGGCATATCGGGTTCACAAGTGTTTATTGCATTGTGACAGCTCCTTGGCACGACATTACAAGTGTGATATACGGCACGCTATGATATGCCAAAAAATTAGGTTTCATTTGAAACAATTGCACTTTATTGTTTTTTGTACATATACAAATTAAAAGGGGATTTGGGGGATTTTTAATGTATAAAAATGATGTGGCCACACTGTAAGAGGCAGGTAATGAAGTTTCACGGCTACATTTTTCATTTGTGGAACTATACTAGGGCTGCACAATTTATTTTTTATCGTCAAAGCAATGTCAACTTGTGCCATAAACACATTGTGAAAGACGACGATATTGCACACAGGGATTTTTTGAGTTAGTTGAAAAAGTGAAAAACTATTTAAATTGTAACCATCTCTTTTTTTGGTGTATTTTATGTGCAGTTAAATAAAGAAAGCAGCAGAAAGGCAGAACAGAGTACAATTTATTAGAATATTTATTTATCGCAAGTAATAACATTATGGTATATTTCACTCTTATGGCGCAGACCTGCACTTTAAATGATCATTAAGGAAATTGAACATCAACACAAAACTATTTCAACATGCTGCTTCATTCTCGACTAACTTAACCGTCTCCATGACTAACTATGCAAACTGCACTCACTGCCAAAGACTCGGTAAGTGCTGAGCTTTGCTGAAGAATTTCAAAGCATTTAATTCACAATTTCAATATTGACTTTTATTTATTTCACGGAGAAGCCATCGAGAATAAGAGCCGTCACGCAGTTTCAAATTCCACCTGACAAGTGACACAAGGTTGCAAGTGCATGAAGCAAGACAAACAAAGTTGTTGTTTTTTTACTTGTCAAGTTTAATATTAGTGTGAGAAATATATTTATGTTATAAATAAATAAATCTGAGGAGGTAAACAAAAATGAATGAAGCAGTATGAATGGGAAATGTCATAAAAAGCCTTAAAAAAAAAAACAAATTAAGAAGATGTTCCAACACCTCGCAGGTCTATGTTCTCTGCCAAATAAGATCAGCGTCTCAATTCCTGAAATATGTCAAGTCACTGTACACTTGGAGCTGATCCAAGACCAGATTAAAAAATGAAATGAAGATCCCTTTTTTTCCCTCCTGCTCTTCCCAAGTAAACACACTAATCCGCACACTTTGCTGCCTCGTTACTTGGGCTCTTAATTAAAATGCAAGCACTTCTCCTTCAGGCGGTTACCAATACTTGATGCGCTGGATTACCGGCGGTGAAGTCGGACATAATTTGTTTTTAATAAAACATCGGAGGGATTAAGTCGATGGAGTTTACTGAGATTTGGCTCCAAGGAACCGCATGTCTTGTAAACGCTGAGCACAAACAAGCCAACAAATGCTTTGGCATCTTTAATAGGCATTTAATTGCTCTAAATATAGAACAAATGATTGTAATAACAGGGATTCCTTACATGAATGCAGCTACTGTAAACAGAGAAAAAGGGTGCATACTAATGACAGACTTACCTGTACATTTGCATTTGTTTATACTAATCTAGGTTGAAATGGCTGGGTACAACGTTGGGAAGAAATAGTATTAATTTGTAGCCTTAATTAGGAGTTTTATGGGTTGCCACTGTAGAGAGCATATAAAGCGACAGCGTCATCACTAATTCAACATGGCAGGCCTGCAGAACACCATCTGCTGCCCAAGAAACTGTTAATAAATTCACAATTATCTTTTTGTAAGCACTTTATTGAGAATAACATTTGTAAATTAATTAGGTACAAGTCAAGTCCACAGCTAAGAGGAGAAAAGGAGGGAAAAAAGGCCAAATCACCAAAGACAGAGGCAAACCATTTGATTCAAGAACGTTTTGCAACCAAACACACCCGTGGCGCTAATGATAATTCCGGGTTTCAGTGCTGATGATTTGAAACAAAGGCTTTGTTTCACTTTTTAATTGCGCTTCACATCCACTTACACGCATTTTGTAATGAGGCTACACATTTAACCGTAGCCTCCCTCCTCTCATCACAACAAACAAAACCAAAAAAAGCAGTCTTCGCAGCCAGTAATTGCACAGCGTGTTAACAGCTGGCTATCAAAACCCAGCAGGAAAATACAATTCACCCTGTAAAGTTGAGCATCAAGCCTATTCATGATCAATACTGCCGGGCCAAGAAAGCACTTATCTGCTGTGTTTACATTGTTGTTAGTTTCTCATCAAGAACGCTTCCCTCATTACCGCCCTCCCCCTCTGCCTCACCCGCCGCTGCTTTTCCACACTTTTGTCAACACCAGCACAGACAATAAATGGCCAGAATAGAGGCCAGATAATTTTGTTAATCTCCTTTGCCTAAGACCTTGAGGAGTTTAATTCATGGTGATTGTTTTGACTCCCCTCGCTGACAATCAATACAGCCCATTTCAGCACTTTCTCCAGGCTCAGAAAGAGAAAGCCCTCCGCCTCGCTCTTCTTTATGAAGACTGCACACAGACAAACACGGTATCCTTCAAAGTCATCAAATGTGCAGACAGATAGTGTACACACAGACGCGCACAAACCATAGTAATCATTGCTGCCAGTGAATTTACAGCCAGAAGTCACGTTCTCCTGTACGGGCCAGAGCGTCTCTCAGCCTGTAACATACATGTTTCCCGTTTTCTTTTTTCTTACTGTAATTGGCTGTAGAGGGGAAATAGCGGAGGTGATGGTGGGGGTTATTGTTCCCATCTATGTCTCTGAAGCGCTTATCAGTGACCCCCAGCAGCGCGACGCCCTCTAACCCCGTCATCAACACACAGGACCTCTACATTTTAGCCAACAGACGATATGAGCAACCACTGTATCTCTGCAAGAATAACAAAGTCTCTCTAGAGAGAGAGAGAGAGAGAAAGAGGAGAGCGAGAGAGAGAGGGAGAGAAAGAGAGACAGAGAGAGAGAGAGAGGGAGAGAGACAGAGAGAAAGGAGAGCGAGAGACAGAGAGAGAGACAGAGACAGAGACAGAGAGAGAGACAGAGACCGAGAGAGAGACAGAGAGAGAGACACACAGAGAGAGAGAGACAGAGAGAGACAGACAGAGACAGAGAGAGAGACACACATAGAGAGAGAGACAGAGAGAGAGAGAGAGATTTAACCATCGTGTAAAAAAGAAAAGCAGTGACACAGGTTGCCAAATTAACCACGGTGGCACCGTTTATTTCCCATTTAAGGCGGAGGAGAGGACACCCTGGAGAACGGAGACCAACAAACACTTTAAACAGAGGCAAGGAAGCGGATGTGCAAGGTAATTGTTCTTGTTAGCATGATTTATGATTCATAAATTCTGCACTCACCCGGCATTCCCTTTGAACACAAAACAGGGATAAAGAATTTCCTTTTCTCAAATGTTTATAATGCTTAATAACCTCGGCCTGGCCGGCGGTTTATGTATTGATGTGAGAACACTGGGGCAATCACCCAAAGTCTCCTGTGTTTTTTTAATGAAATGTGCACGGCTGCCTATGCATAACCAGATTTGCAGTAAGCAAGTGCACAAATTAAGCATGCCCATCGCTCAGACGGCGGTACCTCCTAAGTGGCATTTGGAAAATTACCTCATACATTTTATTTGCGGGCATGCTTTGTTCACAGAGTGGTAATTGACAGCGGTGTAATGAAATTGCAAGTGGAATCGCTGAATGTGTTTTTAAAGTCAATAACACAAAATGTAATGCCCCGCTGAGCAAGAGTTTGGGAATACAATTATGATCAATTTGAGTGCTGAGGGCGGCCATTTTGAATCAGCCTCATACAGAGATAAGGGGTGCCTCTCACTCGGCGAGCTCATAAAAGAACTTCTTCTGCATTTGTGCTTATGGGGAAATTGAGCAGAGACAAAAGAGGTGCATGCTGAGTAACAGCCGAACCTCTTGGCAGTTGTAAAACCATTGACGTTGCTGGGTGGAACAAAGCAAAGTTCCAGCTTTTGACAGTATGCAGGTACGTACATAGTAGTTTGAATAATATCTGAACTTGTGTTTGCTCCTCAAAAACAAGTGAGTCCCCCCCTCCATCTTGTGGCTCAGTATGCACTTTTCTGCACCACTCTCCAGCCGTCTTCTTGTCCTTCACCAGGTGAGTACGTCTACAGCAGCCTTCTCGTTTTGCGAGGCGGAGATCCAACTCCTCGAGTGTGTCGCTTGCTGCACTTCACGGCTCAGGCACTGCATTCTGGTTGAACGCTCTGTAGGACATGCCACACCACGCTGCTGCTTTTCTCTCCTCGTTCACAAGCTGCCTTTAAGTGACCACTGGACGAGGAGGCACGTCTGATTTATCGACTTGAATGGAGAAAACAAGTTGGGCTGGGCCTTGATCTGTTTCAGGGGTATGATTATAATGGGAACCTTGAGAAAGGAAGGGGATTGTTAGGGATGATGAGTTTCTAAGCCTCCGTTCATCAAGTGGACACGCGAGCATCATCTCTGGGAGAAGAGACGCACGAGGCCGACCCATTTTGTACCTTCAGAAATATGGGGCTTTGGCTCAGAAACAAGTAGAGGTTCTTTTTCTTATCAAAGTGTAACTATGCACAAGCATAAACGTAAGTATTACAAATATAATTGCATCTGAATACAGTCGCATTAAAAAGAGACTACTTCTCATTTTGGATATTCCAGAATATAATGAGGGAAGATAATCAGTGACAGATCTGTAAAACTGAGTTTCTCCACAAAGAATCATGCAAAAGCTTTAAATCTAGTGTTCAGCAGAGATGTGCTCATACGTTTCTTGGAAATAAGTCATTCAGCATAAAAGGATAAAAAAAAAATGACTAATCGACTAAAGAAATATTAGTGGACCAAAACGACCAATTAGTCGACTAAGCGACAAAGAGGGTGCAACCCTAGTTCATATACGTCCTGTGACTTTAATAAATGATTTCATTATGTTAAACTATTGTACAGGGAACTCTTTAAACTGGGATATATCATCATCCCAACAGCCCCGACAGTGTATTTGTATTACATTATTACAATAAGTGCATTCAGTGGATGACGAGCAGCTATACGACCATTGTTTGTGCATTAGAAGCTGCTATCTGATCACGGTCTGCTCCGTCTCAAGTGAGGAGAGAATCAGTATCAGACTGGTCAGACAACATGATCAGATTGCACGCTTGTCAGGCGGCTTCGGAGTGAAGTGAAGGGAGACAGCGCCATCGTGTTTTTCTCATTAGACGCCATCGGCTGACAGAGCAGGCGATTGCTGCATAACCTCCAGACTCCTGGTGGCTGGGCTTCCCATAGGCGCCTGGGGTGAACCCTTTGACCTCATCACTATGGTCACCCGTGCTTTGTTTATCAGATGACAGAGTTGTAGCACATGGCTGTCATACTCAGACTGTGCCACGGTATCATTTGTTCCTAATCAGGATAGGCAATCTGGTGTAGTGTACTAGACAACAACTTCAAATGCTGAGGAGCTCAAACAGCATGCGGGCGTTCAGTGGAACTGTTCTGCGAAAGTGCTTCTCGAATCCCAGATGTAAAGTTTGCTATGGCAGTTGGTTTCGAAACTAGGCGACACGCATCACAAAGCACCTGTGATCTTTAGTTGCTTGTTCTGCAGATGTCCAACAAAAGGTTTATAAATATCCCCCATAAAGCTATAATATATTTACTGGATCATTTAAAGAAAACTAATGTAATTCCTAACTTTTAAAGCAGTTTATTCTTTACATTCACTGGTGTTTTCACACATATTAAACCTGTGACCTGCTCTCTCAGTGGGATATGACAACACCATAAATCTAATTCATGATCGTATTGAGACCGTTAGCCAAGTTCCACAGATAGCATTCTAGTCTGTGATAGCGCCAGTATTTCAAAAGTAAAATAACAACATGTCTAAGAGAACAAAGGGGGTTGAATCTAATGGTGCCAGAAAGAGCCAGAAAGAAAGCACATGTTGACAGCCTGGTTCAGATTATCTGGGATGAAATTAGGGCGAAGGACCAGTCCTTTGATGCAGGTTTTAACAAGACTATCCACTCCTGAAGGTGTATGAGGCAAAGACAACCAAACTGAAAAACCAACATACTGTTGACCTAATGGTGAAAGGTCAGGGGGTCACCAAAGGATTCTTCATGTGGGGAACATAAATGTCTGCACCAAACATTTGTGACAATCCAAGCTGTGAATGTAAAGAGAGTGGATAAATGAAACGAAAAATGTTACATGCTGGTGGCAGTAAAGAAAAAGTCAACAGACATCTGATGTGTTCAGTCTGAGACTACCCATATAAACTACCCCATGTCTCTACCTTACTGATATTGGACACAATACTATGCTTCTTCACTTAAAAGTTTGCAATTTAATTAAATAACAGTAATAATAAAATTCCCAGCATGCAATTTTCCTGAAAAAAATGTGTACCAAGATAAGAGCGTTACAGCAAAGCCTTCACAGATCAGCTACGTCAATGCAAGACTGCCAGAGTGGCACTGTGTTCATGTTTGGAGCTAGTAAGATTGGATTGACATTAGCACATATTGCTGTTGTGGCCATGTCAATAACCCTTCAGCCTGTGAGGGGGAGCCACAGGAACCTTTCCATTCCCTGATCTAATTAGCTGCCGACCAAGCTAACTCAACCCGGGCAATCCCCTCGGCCGCTTGAGCCACCAACAGCAGCCAGCCGGGCAGAGGCTAGAAGGTGGGCTGCCACCTAAACTTTGTACATTGATTACAGTTGATCCCTCTGGATTTCGTGATTGATTATGCTTCCAGTCCACACCCCTGTGAGACCCACATGCATAAACATATAAACCCAAGAAGCCAGGCCTGACTGTCGTGGCATAGACGCGCGGGAATTGAGCAGTTCAAAAGCTCAGCACAACACTAGAGGCCAAATGGATCCATGTTAATGAGTGAATGAGATTTTATTTTCATGGAAGACGATGTCCAATCTGATTGGCAACATAGAGTGAGGCGGTTAGCATTTGGATGAAGACGTTAAAGATACGAGTCTGCACCTTCCTTGAAGAACGAGGCTGTGAAGTAGATTCAAAATGCTGTTAAAATTGTGAGGGTGCGCTGCCAACAAGAGCTAGCAGAATTCCAGCCACCATTTATCCCACTTTTAATCATTTTTCAACCCGAGCTCCTTCAAACGTCTCTCAGTCTTTGTAAAACTTCAGACACCATTTCTCACTCCTTAGTGTCAGCAGTTAATTAGTGGTTAACACACACACAGTCTGCCCATAGACAGATGAGCACGCATCAAACGGGGCAGTACACCAAGATAGCTACTTTGGTTTCCATGTGTTTATCCTCCAACTGCAACACCCTGTCAAACCTAATGCTATGTGGGGGGCAGTATGCCGCCTCTCAGGCTTTGACCCTGCCGTGGTCCTTCAGCTCTCCACTTCTTTGGGATTCCTAAAGACCTGCTGCCCCCCTGAGGACTGGGCAAGTCTCCCTCAAGCATGAATTCACAAACATCACTGTTGTATGGGGTGAATAACTTTTGTTCAATAAAAGCGAAAAGTCATCTCTGCAACATTGAAGCTTTCATGTGGACAGCTTGCCGGTCAGCTACTGTACGAGTGAATCCAGAAGAGCGGTTGAGCCTCGACGTCAAAGTGCAGGTTAAGTGCGATAAGCGAAATGAGCATATGCCAGGGGGAAGATAATGACTTTCCACCTCCCTTACACAAAGAGAGACAGGTACAGGGGCACAGCTGCTGTTGAAGATTAATGGTGCTGCCAGATGTAGGGACTCTGGAGACGGTGACCAGCCCATGGTGCTCTTCACCATGCTGGAGGAGGACAAAGCAGCCATCAGAGGAGCATGGGACACACAAGCCGGCTCGTTGATTCATCACTGTATGCAGAGTATAAGATTACATGACAACAAAGAGCAAAAACTGCCAGAGATGACAAGTCGAAGGTGTGTAGAGGTTCTAATAATGATGCGTTTGCTGGCAATGAGACCTTAAAAGCTATGCCTAAATCTCTAAAATACACACAGTAATCCTAAAATAATGAATCAGCTTGCATTGATGACTACCTTCCAGGAATGCAAAATCACATTAAAGATTGACTTCTAGTCCACACTTTGTTTCGCTAAAGCTGTGTGGCAGTCTGAATGTGAGGGAACTACCAACAAGCCGAGCATAGTCACAGCTGGCTTTAGCACAAGTGGAATCATTAGAGGCCAAGGTATCAAATAATTTAGGGAAAAAGAGAGAAAAGATAGGAGTCATTGAGCAAAGCACAGCCTCTCTTCCTCTTCAGAGTCACCTCTGACTCACCTCCAGGTCACCTGAGCAAACGACATGCCATCACAGCACAGTGTCAATACTGCAATTTGTTTTTCTATTTCCTCCCTTATCAAGGTTAAACGGGACAAATCAATCATCTAAGCTGCTGCGAAAGGGGAAAAAAAGTACCCTTCTTGTCAGAAAATAAGGGTCATAAATAATACGGCAACAGAAACCAAACACTTGCGATACAAATTTCTCAAAAAGGCAATTAACTCTGGGGAGGGGAGAGAGAGAAGAAGAGAAACCTGAAACAAATGCCTTCTGAAAGCCCTTCTGCCAAATCTCAGATGCGGAGACACCGGTTCCTTGTTCTCAGTACATAGAGAGTTTCAATTACATGCAGTTTGCCCTTGGTTGGGCTATTTCAATATTTTATGTTGATACATTACCACTGCAACATGCCTACATTCATTTTCATTCAGGAGATGGAGCTTTGAGCAAAAATAGACTCTTTATCAGGCTGTGCTCGGTGTTATATTATTGTGTCTGTCCCGACAGAAAATAGATCATAGAGAAGACAGACTGCCTAATACATAAATGAGAAATTTACAATTACTTTTCATGTGGGTTCCTGCGGAGCCAAGAGTGGCATTGAGATTGCTCTCGCATAGCTCGCTCAATATCAGCGACATGTCTTGTGAATGTTAGCATGTAATTGGTTCAACCAAACGCATGCAGTGATACATTAAGGGTGTGTTTTTTTGGGGATTTTTGCATAATACAGGGTTGCTGACACAATGCGTGCTGTTCATAAACCAGATAATAGAGAAAGGCATTTACAGTACACTGGAGACACTTTAAATGGGTATGACGTCACGTGATGCCGAGGAGGTCGACACGCACCTGTGCGACATACAACTTCCTCAGACAATGAGGTGACATTTTCACACACAGGCCACATGACGAGCAATGACATATGTGAGAGCAGGCCCTCTCGTGACCTTTACGCCACACTTAAAGACTCGTGCTAAGAATTTCAACTGTGGAACTGGCCTTGAATTCTCTGTGAGTAAAGGCCAGAGTGAGGGTTAATATGTCCCATATCTTTGCATGCAGGCTATATTGTCCCGACCCTCTGTTTCCCACCCAAGGTTTCATTAAGCTCCTTAGCGGGGAAGACAGCGAGATTGATTGGCTGCTGGTATTTATTGGGCACCGTTGGCCCAGGTGCTGTGGAAAACAAGCATCAAGCTTTGTTTTAATATCGGCTTTATAGCACAGCTGTTTCTGCGGCGCTAACGCTGTGCACATAATCACTTCGAAGACACTCAAATTATCAAAAGCTTCCGAAATGCAAAGTGTGGAGCCGTCCCAACAGGAGTAAAGGCATAGGGCAAAGTTCAAGTAGATGTCTCCGAGGAAGTTTTGATGTTCAGTTCAAACTTGAAGGGATCCTCCCGCAACTCAAAAGTTTGTGGCTCATAACGGCAATTGGCTCATTAAAAATATTACTCGCCCCCCCTCCCACACCAACACCTTGCTCAGGAGCCATGTGTCCTCTAGAAACATTATTGGAGCGTGTGGCAGGTCCACTGGAGTACCACTCTAATCATTGTAATGCATCTCTGTTCTTTTAATTAAGGGATAATGTCCAATTTCATGACGTTTATGAGGTTATAACATCCATTAGCCTGCAACAGATGCTGTGGTTGAATAGCTAACTAGCCTCGAGCTGAGCCACACAGGTCCTCCTCCAGGCCAGCAAGCCACACTGCCCAGCACTTAATGGTGAAAGACTTTCTCTCTCTACCTCTCCTCTTTTCAGATTACTCATTTTACATACTTTTGTCTCCTATTCTCTCTGTATCCATTCCCTCTTGCTGCCTCCGAGCAGAAATTGGAAGGAGATTTAAAGAGTATAGCTATTGAACTTTAAACAGCTTATAGCCATGGAACATAAAACTGGCATTTAAAATTTGTGATTGCAATTAAACGCAAGTTATTCGCAATGAGAATGTCAAAAGCAGTTCTAATCATTTTTATTGTGCCGCTTAATTATTGCATTGCACTTTTTCCTCACCTGAGCCAAATGCTTTCTGGGAGCATAATTTCAACCTTTAGCTCCTCTTCTCACGCTTATGCCAACAGCAAGATGAGCAGTCTGCTCTGTAGCCCCTCAATTCCAACAAAATGAGTCTGCCTGAACCGCTCCAAAACTCTATATTTTTTGGGCCCCCAGCCAGCCCTCCTCTCAGTGGTGACCTCAATTTCCTTATAAATACCTTTCTTACCCATCCAGTGAAGGGTGAAGGACACTCAAAGCACCAATTGAGATATTATTAGTCTGCTGTGGCACCAAACTATGAAATATGATATATCCACATTGGGAATTAGCATTGGTCAAATGATAAATTGGTGGCCGATGCAGATGCCATGGCAGAATACCTACCACCATTTGGGGTATAAATTGTGTTCCATGACTGGTTGCATAACTGTGTAGCGTTCATTTAGTCACACTGAAGGTTTTAAAAAAGGTAACTTTAACGGTCGACTCAGACAGCACTTGGGGAGAATCCAGCAACAACCTTTTCCAAAATGATCTTCCATCTATTATTTGGTTTGTAAACCCATCCCCCATTTGATGGTCCGGACATAACTCCCGAGGCTCCCCTGGCAACCTCCTGTGATGGAGACGGACTGGAATTGGCAACGATGGTGCCAGGTCTAGGGTCCAGGGTTAGAGGACAGGGGAGTGAGATAGACAGATGTCCCCAGGGCAGGGTGAGGGTCTGCTGGGCAGCTGTCCGGTAATTAGTCCCCTCCCCTGCGCTTGCCCCCTGGCATCTGTCGGAGCAGCAGCTAACAGCGCACGTGGCCCTCATCCAGCTCTCAGGACGCAGTTCAGTTAGAACCATTAGGCTTTATTTAATCACATACACCTGCAGTTAAACACACACCTGGTCAAGTTGTGTGATAGATGTGGCGATGCGCGTCTATATAAACATAGCGATACAATACTTGTAAAACTGTACTTGTACAACTTCCTCGTTTTTCCTGTGCTACCAATAGTTTGACCAAGTTTCCAAATATAAGCCTTATGGGACAATGTCTTCAACTTTCAAACCTTCTCATAATGAATACCTCCCGTGGGAGTTCAGCATTGCTTGTGCTGTGCTCTGCGTAGCGAGCTGCACAGTCCCTCCAAGGCAGCAGCGCTTGAGCTTGCACCTAACATTTCCTGCCGCAACATTAAACTTTACAAAACAGGAAAAAAAATGCTTTTCCCTGGAGTCCCATTCCTCACAAGGGCTTTAAAAAAGTCCTCTAAATGAAAAGGATGCTATGCACCATCAATACCTCAATATGGATATGCTGTAAAACATGCTATAAGACAACAAAAGCACTTTACTTTTACTGCACTTTGTGTGGCCCTGCCTCTGGCTTTCATAAAGCAGTTAGTGTTTACCACACTTGGCTGAGTAATAACCCTGTCGTAGGACAAACACAACTGTACCCTGAAGATATAACTCCTGAAATCCTGTGCTGGTCAAGTCTCTATATGTCCCTCTCCTCCCTTTCTCCCAATTCCGCTCTTCCTGTATTACTTATACACTGCACTCTAGTTCAGAGTATCTTCCATGGCCTTACTCACTTATCTTCCTGCATCCTCCATTCCTGTCAGTACACTCAGTTATCCTCTGCTCTGTAGCCTGAAGCGGTCGTTATCCAGTGTGCTCACACTCCGTCCTTTTCCTCTAATTCTTCCCTTCATGTCCACATGTAAATCCTGCTTCAGCAGTCTGAATGCTAAGAGTACTTTTTTCGATAAAACAGCATAGGCTTGATTTAATATGTGATAATTTTCCTATAAACACTTAGTTCGTACAGATTAATCAACCTGTCCATTTTACGTGAAGCTGCTTTTGGACAGGGCTCAAGTCTCTCTTGCATACTACTCTTTTCTTCATTTGGTGTCAATTTCAACTCCCTCCATCTCCCACCGTGTCATCTTGCACGGTGCATCAGCCAGCCTCAGTCGCAGTCAGAGAGAGAGCCTAAGTGTCCTTGGGTGAAGGGGGTTCCCGAGGAGCTAATGGTTGGCGCGGTATGACTAATGGGGAAAAAGCGTGACAAAATAAGACAAATGGTTTGGACCAACTTCATTACCTAAGTGACAGCTTGACGGCCCTGCTGTATAATATGGTATTTTTCATCTGTGACTCATTTGGCAAAGGAAAATGACGGCAAGAGCAGAGACTAACTTTTTTATTACATCAAAGCGCTGCTGATTTTATACCTGCCTGAGCAGCAGAAGTAGTTGGGGAAGTTTGGAATTTTTTTAAAAGGTGTTGTGTGCTTTGAAAAACAAGCACACGGTACGCGCAGCGAATTTTGGATTTGGAGTAAAGATACAGTATTCTGATGCATTGGAGAGTGTCTTAGGTTTTCCAACATCAAACTAGCAGGCAGATTGGCACCTACAGGCTAGCTCTGGCAGTCTGTTTACTCACCAACCTCCTTTTTTTTTTTTTATTATACATCTATGGGCAAGTCTCTCAGTGGAGACAGAAAGCACAATGGCACATGGAAACCTTTATAATGCATCTGTATTCAACAAAATATGACTAAGAGATAAGGCAGTAGTGAAGAAGTGTACCATTATTCCAGTCAAAAAAAATGCTACGCTATTAAAACGTATTTCTAATGATTGGAATGTTATTAAGCACAACCACTAAACAGTTTCTGCAATAAATTGGCAATTTCAAAAGTATTCAGCTTTTGATGATAAAACAAGCCAAGTTGATGACGACCGTTTCTCAGTTTACACTGGAGGTTTGGGCTAAATAAAGCCTCATCTGCTCAATATCAGACCGCTTAATTTTTCATGAAAGGAAAGGTCATATGGTCCAGTGCAATCTCAAGTCTCAGTGTCTGTGTATCAGCAGCTGCCCGTCTTATGCTGTAGCATACATTATTCAACAAATACTTGGGAGTTCTTCTAGAGGAATACTGTGGTTTGCCTCACTGTCTGTCTTTGAATTATACAAATTCCACCACGATATTGCAAAGGTGGCCTAAATAATTCACGATTTGCGATCCCTTTCTTTGCGAGTCGAAACCGAAAAGGAAAAAAATGTATACGTGTTCTGAAGTTGCCAGGCAATTGACAGAGAAGAGAAACAGACGTCAAAATATAGCAGATAGATTAGAGTGTTTCAAAGTCTGATTTGCATAAAATAACTAAATGTGTTTGAGCTTGGCTTTTGAAGTGTGAATGTTGCATCACTGTTTTTACATTGTGGCGTATTCCTCCGGACAGTGAGGCTCAACATCAGCTCATATGAGGTCGTTCCCAGTCCAATCCCAAGTTAATAAGTCCCAAACCTACATTTTACTCACTTTACCTCAAACACATCTGCTTAATTTTAATTTGTTCAGCATTTCAGATGAATTAGAATATTCTACACCATCCATGTTGTATTAAATTAAACTCGGCTTAGTGGCACAGAATCTTTTTTCCCCCGTTGGTCTGCTGAATGCATCTCCCAGACCCATTCCTGTGTAAACGCTGCTGGGCCTCGGCCTGCTGCACGCTGCGTTAAAGCCAAGGAGTCATTGCCTCTTCTGAGGGGAAGAATCCATCAAAACCACCAGGGAATAGCAAGGTAGAGCAGCCGTCTTCCAGGAAGGGAGGCACAAAAAAGTGGCAGAGTTGCAGATTATGTGTTATTGTTGAGCTTTCAGTCCTTACTTTCTCTCTCCTTTCCGTTCCCAAACTCCAACTATACTTTGCTATTTTTGTCTGCAGTCCCATCTTTATCACTGTGGAAAACAGCACTTGTGCCATTTGCATTTCACTGCAAATGGCATCTTCATCTTTTCTTGGGACTAGCTCAAAAATATAAAAAAAAAAAGGTCACTCTGAGAGAACTGACCTTCGCCAACGCCATGAACCATCTTGCAGCGTTAACAAAAGTAAAAAATGATTCATGCATCAGCCCCGTGATTCGGATCCACTCCAAAGTGCAACGGGTTCCTCATTGACCGATGCTCAACCCTTCCACAAACAGGTACAGTCATTTAGGCTTGAATTGAAATGTCCAACATCCAGGTACAATGTCTGGAATGATGTGCCAGAAGCTGCCCAGGAGCAGGTCACTACGAGGTAAGTGTGCCGACAGTTTTACGTGATATTAGTCCACTCTCAAAGTGGTCCAACTGCCTTTGAGGCACAGCTAACGAGGTGTTTCCTAAAAAAGAACATAATCAGAGTGGAGGACCAGGCCACAATGGAGGTGCAAAATGAATTATTCTTCCAGTCCTGACAAATCCAGCAGGTGTCCAGACTTCACTCGTCTGTCCACGCCAGAGAAAGTGATTTTCTCTCACCCTCACTTGCCTTTTCCTTATATCATCTTTTTTTTCTGTTCACAGCTACATGCTGAGAGACATCCACAAAGATTTCTGAATTAAAGCTTGAACCCAGGCTCGCGCTCCCCGCTCTGAGTCCATCCGTCTGTCGCCCTCCCTGCGGCTTCAGACCAGTGAAGTCTGGACTTTTCAGAAAAGCAGACGGGTCAGTGGCCGCACAGCTATCCGCCTGCACTCACAGGCCAAACCCTGGTGCAAGCTGGGAAAAAGAATGCTTTGAAAAGAGAAACACTGAGGACAATGTACAGTCTCAATGTGTAAACATCCACTCAGAGGGTTTCCCCGAGACAATGAAGGCCCTCAGCTGGGACCAGAGGAGAGGAGACGGCAGCTTCAACAAGATGGCTTAGAATGAAAAGAGGAGTGTGCGTAATATAAAAGTCAACTTCAACAGTTAGGAGGAAGAAGGAAGAAGAAAGAAGAAAGGTGATAAAGCAGCCGTTTCATCCCTGCGGGGAAATCAGGAAGAAATAGCTTTTAAAAGCCGAGCAGGACATCAATGTGTTTCCGAGTAACTCAACAGAATACATCTATGACTGACTTTGTGGAAAACAGTATGTTTTTATTTCAAAGGAGGACAAGAATAATAAATATCTCGATGATTGTAAAAGTGCCCAACTGGTTTCATAAAACAAGGGCATGTAAAGAATGTTGCATGTTCACTCTTTGTGCAGACACCTTTATGATCTCACGTGAAGAGGCAGAGGTTCCTCGTGCCACATTGATTCACACATTTATGACTCTGTTCTGCATGAGAACTTTTAGCCATTATCATTTTCCTGACCTGTCCCACATTGGATAATTGCCACAGATAGGCTAAATTCTCCCCTTCTGCCTATCTCAGACCAGCCTTCTCTTCCACATGGCTGCCCAGACCTACATTTCCTGCATAATTGATGTGGATGACTGTATTTTATCAATTGATGGGTTGCTACACTCAAAGAGTCAAAAATACATGTAAACAAAGTCTTTACTGTTTAAAACATTTATATTGTTTAATATGGTATATGTAGTTTGCCATCTCGCTGATTTTAAAAAAGGTCAAGATTTTAGTTCCTTCTCTTAAGTAAAAGCAGTAATGCCACAAAAGAAAAAACTCAATGACAGCATGCAACATTGTACACTACCTGCACGCCACCAAACCAGACAAACCAAGTCAGACACTATCCAGAGAACATATTATACAAGAGCGAGTATTACACCATATTTATACTTTATAGTAAATGCATTCAAGACGTATTAAACCAGATTGTGTGGCTTGAGACGGATGTTGTAAAGGTGTAAATGCATCCGTCTATCTAAGATGCATATGTAACTTTTACTCCCCTCATAGTGTAACTATGTTAGTAAGCACTCAATGTCAGATTTTCTTAATATATCCATGGTCTCGTGTCCTCGTGATAAAAGGCAGGTAAAGATAAACTTAAAATACACTGAAATTATCTGCTGCTCTCTCGGCTTATAGTTTTATACATGCAATCAAATAGAAAAGGCAACAAGCAGCTGGAGAGTTTGTGATCAGCTCAACCGGAGTGATCTGTGAGTACGAGAGCGTTGATCTGTGGGAGCAGCGAGTCAGAGCCCGTGAAGACGTAAACTTGTTTCTTGCTCGTAGTTTGTAAATATGATTCATTTCACAGGTGGCGTATGTTACTCTAAAAGAAGGCTAATAATGTGCCTGCTCCTTTCGTAAATAAGTCCCCTTTAAGAGCGATATTGTTCAGTCATTGATGCGTATACATCATGTTTGTGTTGTACATAGATCATGTTTAGTATAGAAATCTTAATCTGACAAGTAACTATAAATCTCAAATAAAACATACAGTATTACTTGCATAAAATGAAATCAAATGCCTTCAAATGTGTACTTTTGTAGGCTACTTGAGTAAATGTACTTTAATCTCCACAACTCCATCAGGAATTCTTGGAGTAAATTGCATTTCTTTTATCTTTGTTTTTTCACCTCCACAATTAAGAACAAGTCTTTAATGGGGAACTTGGCGGGAAGTGAAAAGCATCAACATCAATAATTAAGAAGCAGAAGACAAAAGCGTAACAGTGAGATGGATTGATCAAGAAGCTACTTGAAATGTTCAAACAGGGATTTTTTTTTTTTTTTTTTTTTTTTTTAATTCTTTGCAGGTTTAAGAGGTCCTCGGTGCAGGAAAACCTTATCTGGATTGTTTGAGTCTCTGCACTGAAGTGCTTTTTAATCACTATCCCCCGGTGAAGCGGCTGAACGTGCTTTGTTTCGACTCCGCCTACCCTTCAGTGTACTCTGATGACCTGGCATCATGGTGGACTGAAGGGCCCGAACAAGAGGATTCATGAGGGGAACACCGTATTTATCATTAAATGATATTCAGGTATCTATGCCTCTATCTCCGCACAACCTCTTCCCCTTTTCTTTTTTTTTCTTTTCAAGAACAAAAACAAAGTGAGCGTACTGTGCATCTACAGTCACTTAGATGCAGCTCAGCACACAAAAACAAACACCACACAGAGACTCATTTCATACCAGGGGAATAGAAATTAACCTGAGATGCCATCAGCAATTAAGCCTAATTTCAATAACGTTCAACATTTTATATTCGTGTGTGCTTTCCCATTAGCGTAATCAAGCGACAACAAATGTTTCCCTGCATGATAATGGCAAGCTGCCTCCTCTGTGTGTGGATAAATTAAGGAAAACATACAAGTACTGATTCAATTTGGCCCATCAGGAGAAAGAAGTGGGATGATGGCTACACACCTTCAAGACGGTGAAGCCCCCTCACCCTGATCTAATAGAAGACCAAAGAGGTATCCCGAATCGTGCATATTCAGCTAACCTTGCACCCCGCCAAACCCCAGGATCAATCACTATTCAGAAATGCACCACTGTTAATGATGTTATTTCACTGATGAAGTGACGTTGCTGTTAAGAGTTGCTTAACATTAATATTCAGTAGTACTCTGGGTAGGATCGAGCAAGGCAGGCGTAATTAGAGTTGATGGGCTCCATAAGCATTAATATTGTAGAGCATCAGCAGCGTGGCCCTCTTGCAGCAGCCTCTAGAGCTTTCAATTCCCTGCTGGGATAACTCACCGTTTTCATCTGCGCTTTCAGATTATTCAAGAGGACGACCACTGATTATTAGCAGAAGCATCTTGGACAAATATCTATAGTGGTCGACAAGAGTAATCGTGCCGATTTCACCGAGCCAACGCCAGGGAAGGCCACTATACTAACGTTGTTTGTTTTTTTAATTTATGTAAGTTTACCCATAATGGTCGACCGCTACATCTGACCATGAGCCATTTTGACTTAATTACCAGTTTAACACTCCATAACGCCTGGAGAAAATGATGAGCTGGCAGATACAGAAACCTGTTTAGAAGCACATGTAAACACAAATCATACATGAGATATGAGGACAAAAATAGCCCCTCTGATAGGTGCTGACTACGTTTGATCCGCGGCACCAACTCGTTCCCGGGTATTGATGTCAATTACCGAGACGTCCATTAGCTTTGGAGTATTCTGAGACGAGTCAATTTCGGTCATGTCATGCAGTTCAGTTTCACATTGAGGAATGACCCTGGGAACCAGCTGGGTTCAGCTAGCACTGGGGCTAATGGCCCTAATGCATGATACAATAAACATGTGCCTTTATAAACCAGCCAGAACCTCTTACTGTGACAGCGGGCTCTCAAATGACACACACTTAACATTAAGCCTGGCCCATAAGAGTGTGTAGCTTAGTGTGATTACATTAGCAATGTGTTCTACACTGTGCAGTATGAGGTGATGCTGGGATAGTAATTAATGCCATTCCACATTGTGCTTGTGTTGTACAATGAGGGGAAAACAGCTGGTTCTGAGGTCACCTATCCAGTCTTGGTGAATTTGTCCATCATTAGCACATTAAACCTTAAACACTTCCTTTGTAACTGCAGTCGGGTGTGATGCGCTCGAATGACAGCTGAATTCTTACACATATGCTGCACCACAATCTGCTTTTAGCAACACTGCAGAGATAAAAACCCAGTGCTGACCCATCTCGTGAGGCATGATATATTGACCCGAGTGCATCTCCAGCCAGGTGCACACATGGGGAAACGGATACAGTGTCATCAAGTATTTCAACACACTGCAGTCAAAACTTTGTGCCAAATCGGTGTTATCCTGAGACAAATTAGAATCAAAGCCTTTTTGAGATTATTACGATGAAGGATGGAGCAGGGCTGATATTATCAACGCATGGTCAGTATTCACGCACGTGTGTACAGCGGGGGTGATTGAGTAAAGCTGAAATACGAGATGCTGGCTTGAAGGACAAAACGCCTGCTGGAGCTCTGGGGAGAGGTAGCGCTGTGTGTGTGTGTGTGTGTGTGTGTGTGTGTGTGTGTGTGTGTGTGT
>CALSCE010010667.1:7106860-7133139 GCA_943593645.1 Bovichtus variegatus | reverse complement strand
TGTGTGTGTGTGTGTGTGTGTGTGTGTGTGTGTGTGTGTGTGTGTGTAAATGAAGAGGTAATCTCAGGAGTGAATGCCTGGCAAAGAGCTAAGAGATGACCTCTCCGAGGAGGAAATCGAGGAGAAGGACTATAAAAACGAGAATGCGCTCAAGTAAAGGCGGAGGAAGAAATAAGGTAAAAGCTATCAGAAAGAAAAAAAAGGTCAAGAGGACAGCAGAGCAGAGGGCAGGAAGAGGAGTAGGACGGGATTGGTGTGTGATGAGGACAGTCCGACTCGCGGCTCTGATTAGAGACTTTACAGAAAGCTGTAAAGACTGCAAGACAGACTTCAAGTTGCCCACAGTTGGCATTTCCTAGCATTTACAGAAAAGGACCTCTGTCTCGTAAATCCAGGTGGAGAGCACTTCTGTTGCCCGTGTCAGGACGGACAGGCTTTGACTTTGCAAGCATTCTGTTCGGTATCTCCAGCTGCATACAAGTCTCTGGCTTTCTGCTACGTAAGCAGCGTACAGTATCTCTAGGGACGGTGATGTCGTTCGGCCGGTTCCCCATAATGGTCCGGCCTAAAATGTCTCACCTAGGTCGCAATAACCGCTATATTGCAATGCCGCACAATTTACAAGCCAACCGCAGGGGATGGCAAGCCACCGCCACTACGTTCACGTTTTCTCATTTGGGCTCGGTCCTTCTTGTTCTACACTTTAATGTGCGTGTATTGAATGTTAAATACATTCATAATGAAAACAAGAGTGAGGCTGAGTGGCCACCAAAACCTGCGTATTGTTTGAGTTACTTTCAAAAGGGAGAACTGTATTTACAATATGCTACCAACGCCAGCAGCCGACGAGGCTCTGAGTGCTGCACATTTGACATTTTTTCTGGTCAGTGAGTTGAAAAATGTTTGACTTTAAGTAAAACACTGCACTCAGTGGAGGAAGTGTGGGAACAAACACCACAAAGACCAACTGTCACATCCTACACGCACAAGTACTGAACAACAACAATGGACAATCAACATTTTTACTTCTGTGGATATTCAGTATCATAGCAAACAGACGCAGCCAAGCCTTTGTTTTAAAACGGTGTCATGTTTGTCATTGAAGGAAAAATTATGTCATGTGCAAAAACAAAACAAAAGGTAGCGCCAATTTTTAAGCAATCATTAATCACCAAAAGGGGAAATTCCTTCACCGCAGCAGCCCCACCAACTGTTGGATGGAGTGCCATGATACTTGACACAGATATCCATGGTGACCAGACCTGGTGGTGACCTTCTGACTTTCCTGTAGTGCAAACAGCAGGTCAAAGTTTTTACTCATCCTGTAAAACATCGTAATATCTACCGGCTGGATTGGCAGCATTGGTGCTTTGAGCTAAATGCTAAGTGCAGCCCCGCAGAGGCGCTAGCAGGGATTTAGACTCTTTAACCCCGTTAAATGAGGTCAGACAGGACTGATCATCAATTCTTAAATTTGGTCCTGAAATAAGACAGACTTGGAGCTGTGTGCGTACATGTCACCAGGAAGCAGAGTCTCTTAGAGCGAGCAGGCTGCAGGGTGTCGGTGTGAGTTATGGACAGACTCAAGTTGAGGAACTACATTCAGCATGAGTGAGTAAAAATTGAGTGGACAGGGAGCACTTTCTCAAGGTTAGGTGAATATTTAGTGCAACCATAATAGTGGGGTGTAGACACATTTTAGTTATGATGAGGCACCATTTCTGAAAAATTGCACATTGGCTATTTCCATTTATAAGTAAGCACCAGTTTTTAAATGAGCTTCAATGAAAATTCCGAGATTGGGCCAAAAACAAATAATGCAACTGCAATGCACTATACGCAAATGTACAGTATGAACACTCATAATCTCCAGTGAAGTGGAAAACATGCAAAGGCTGACAATATGTATATGTCTCCAATAGTTTGCATCAGGAACAAAATTGTGCAGTGTTATGCATAATTGGGATGCACAGCGGCATGCATAATCAGGCAGTTTTTTTTATAGGTCTACTGTGACCTGGTTAGTGCACTCAATTTCACATAAACACAGAAATCCTGCTCTGACATATTCCAAAATGTTTGTTTTGGCCGAGAGGAGCCTTCTAATGTCTCCCAGCAGGGTGTCATGCATGTCCACATGCAGCCTTCACTATCTGAATTCCAATGTTGCCACAAGGCCCATTTGTCGAAAAAGCCTACAGTACACAGTCTCATGAATATAACATTTATCCTGATCCAGCCAGGTGAACTGTGGTGAAGCAACAGCCACTATAAAAAGATGACTCCAAACATGGCATACATCACAAACACACAGCCTAATCATAAACTGCACATGCAAAACAGTACGGTGAGCTGCACAGAATTATGCAGGCAGTAAGAGAAAGAGGGAGCAGCAGCATCTATACCGAAAAATGGTCGGGTATACCAGACCATTAATAATAAACACTGACCAAACGGGAGAAAAAGAAAGTCAACTGGGAGGGGAGCGGGAGATCACTGCAAGCGCTCAAAGCATCGTCTGTAATCACACATTGCTTCTTCCGCTCCCCCCCCATCCTATCTAGGAACCTGAATGTGAATGCATTAAGCGAAAGGAGTCACAGAGAAGATTATGAATAAGAAAGTACTGCTGTTGATTATGCATTTTCCGCGCGCGAATACAATTTACAGCTATCAGGTCCTGTGATGATTGAATGTCGTCTGTTGCCCCCTGGTAGTTGAATGGGGGAGGAAATGAAGAGTGGCGTGCACGACGGGAAGACGGCACTTTCAGAGGAGGAGCAACTGCACACCAGACTATCATATCTGGTCCTGTTTACCTTCCAACGCGATCCATCAGTCAAGCAACTCACAAATCCCTCATGACTAGATTACACAGTGGCCCGGCTTTGTTGAATGTGTAATATTTATAGCGCCATTAGGGTCTGTGCATCAGATTATGTGATGTAGTTCCATAGAGGGAATCACAGAGGAACCGTCTTGTGTATTACTTGATTATCATGAAATGAGAACGAGGCCTCGAGATTGAACAAAAAAGTCGACTTCAAGGAAGTCTGGAGGAAAGAGAATATGAAGTTTCCATTTCAAAGGCTCTAAACCCAGAAGCCGCCGCAAAACAACATAAACAGAGTGGCGCATGATACCTGTTGTTGGGAGAGACTGAGAGAAGGAGAAATATTCAGAGAGAACATTAAAAGGCAGGGTATAATGCATGTACACATCACGCTTTAGCTCTTATCAGCTCCAAACAACACATCTGTTCAAAACAACAGCATATGAAAACACACCATTTGAAGAATGCAATCAGAGATGGTTAGGTTCCCGTGACAGCGAGGCGCCCCTTCATCTCTCTCCTTGCAAACAGAATCCTTCTTCCGCGTGGCGGGAGGCGGTGGCAGCTGCGATTTCGCGAGGCCCTGCTTCAACAGCACGCCTATGCTTTGTGGAGTTCACAATTATTGGCGCCCATGTGTGACAATATGATGTTTGTTGAGAGCTGCTACAAGTGTCTCCAGTAATAAGTTGGCATGTGGTAGAAAGAAAGCAGCGCTGCTCGAGTAAACACACAAAGTTATCTCTGATGAAATACTAAACGCACAGCAGGAAGTAGCTCACAAGCAAACTAACCATCTGAGATCCTCTATTTGATGTACATTACTTTTTGGATAACTTGAATTTCATACATGCCTGCATATTTTCAGCCACATTAATGCCACACTTTGGTCAATATATCAACTATTCAGAGTTTTGACCATGTGGAGGTTTTACAGTGCTGTGCTTCTAACTGCTCAAATATAACTGAACTAACATACATATTTAATTTATCTTTGCACATTTTCTTTTTTTTATTATTTATTCCAGATTTTTCCTCTCTTTCTGGTAGGCACATGTTTTGTGTGTCAATGAAAAAGAGCATGGACACAATGATGTGCTGAAAGTACAATCTTTGGCTCAATAACAAATATTTGAGACGAGAACATATATATTTGAGAACACGACTTTATGAAACAAGGCTAAACCCGACCTGAACTCACGTCACACCATTTACTGCACGCGTGGATCCATTCAGGGAGAAAACACCGTTTTTAACAGTTACATTACTCAGTTACATTATATACAAATGAAATATAATCAGAGTATGCCAAAGGTATGTCAAAATAACTGTGTTGCCATGGATACAGTTTTAGAGGAACAATTAACTACTGTCATTTAGATCTTTGATGAAAGCCGATTTCAGTAAAACTACTTCTGTTAAATGCTAACGAGAAGACGGATGTTATTGTTTTTGCTGCACTGGATGATGAGGTGAACATTTTTATGAAAACAGATTTAGCCAGAGCAAAATCTTTTAATGATACACGCTGATAAATTAAGTGAAAAACACAGTTTTCTAATATTCTCTGGTAAAAAAACAAACTTAATTAGGACAATATGGCAGTAATGATATTAACGCTAGATGTTGTCATAGCAACACTGCATTATCCTCAATGTCTACTTTGGTCTCGTTTAAAAAAAAAAAAAAATGCATTCATGTCAGGACAAAGAGCTTTCCTCTAATGATTAATGTATTCCAAAAGTACATTCATGTTTTGATCAATTCATTTACCCAATTATTAAACCTTTGATTCGATGTCGTGGAAACTGCCCATCTCTTGTAACTGTGATATTTGGGCGGTGGTGAGCAGCCAACTCATGCCATAATGATCATAACCAATTACAAATCCTCCAATCACTCTGAAGATAATGCGTTAAAGTTGGTGCTCGCCGCTGCCCAGGGTTGCTGAAGACAAATTTCACGCAAGGTTAATGCTGGCCAATTGTATGCCACTTTCAATTAAGTTCATTTTCTCCTCATAAAAGCTCACAATTGAGATATTTTGACAGATTTTAAAGCCAACCATGCAGTGACTTTCATATCTTGATTCAAACTGGGCTGTGACAGGAGAGGTGAGTCCACCCGAAACCTTCCACACCAGGATGATTGAAATCGAATTAGCTATTTGCTTACACTCACAGATTGCATGTTTAGCATTTGATCAATATTTGGTGTTGTGGCACAATAACTTTTTGAAATGCAATTAGCTTCATGGCATGGGGAGATGTATGTAAAGTGTTTCAGCATGACTAGACTTGATTCAGCTTGTCCAGTGCAATTATCTGCTGAGGGGAACTGCCAAACAGAGTGGCAATTTGGCCCCAGCTCGCACACACTACTGTTATGATTACCTTTATAGTCCCCATTGATTTCCTGATGACATTATGACTTGTAATTTTCACAAGCAATCTCCATGAGAAGAAGCTTGCCGTTCATTTGAAAGTCATGATTTCAGTTCCCTCCTTCACTGGGTATATAGTATTCTTTTTCCTGTTCTCTCATCCTTTACTCTCCTCTCCCCTCCGTCCTCTCCCTCCCTAATGCACACATACACAAACAGATGGGAATTTCTAAGAAATTAAAATCCCATTTTTGGCTCGAGTTCAATCTTTTTCTCTCTTTTTACCTCCCCCCCCCCAAAGCTTCTGGCACAGAAATGGGCAATTCATGACAGCGAAGCCGAGCGAGCACACTAGTGCACACATTTACCCTTGGCAATTTCTTCTAACAAGATGAGGTGTTTTTCGCCTCATGTTTGATGTGATACAGGTATGGATGTTACCTTTTTAAGCCTAGACAAGTGCACTGTAATATCCCTCGAGACTAAATACTCTGGCATGACCGTCCACTGGAAAAGAGTGTAAGAGAAAGTGATGGAGAGGGGAAAAAAAGGGCAGTCACTTCAGTCACATAATGCAGGAGAGTATTTACGCTGCCAATTTTCTAAAGCATTCAGCTTATCTTGTGTTGGATAGACAGCCTTGTTCATAACATGTAAGATATGAGAAGGGGTTGGGTGATAACCCCCATCTCTCACCCCTTTCCTTATAATCAAAGTCACTCGCCACTGCCAGTGTTGCACTTGCAGCGCGATTCGCTTCTCGATAGCCCACCATCCCTCTAGCAATTACAGTTCTGACAGCTCCACTAAGACACGCTTCCCCGCTATAATTACCCATGCCGTATTTATCCAGGATGGGTATGTAAGTGTGTGTGTGTGTGTGTGTGTGTGTGTGTGTGTGCGCTGGGCCGAGGGGGTTTGGACTTGTAATAATGATCATTTGGGAACCTGATCGTCTAACAGGGTGGCATGTTTGTGCTAAATAGAAAGGGAGATCCCCATTATGCTGCCTCACTTCTACCATGTTATTATAAAGCGGTGGTGAGCAGCATGTGGAAATATAGAGGATGAGGCAGCGGAGAGTCTATTTTTCTCCAACTCTGATAAATTTCCCTTGTTGATGAATACAATTTGGCGGATACCAGAGCAGATCACCGGCACAACACAGCCGGTGGATGTAGCAGCTTTCTGATGAAGACAGAAAGCTCGACGGCTCTGATTAGGGTCAAGTGTGCTGCAGCGCAAAGATCCCTAAAAGCTGCCTCTTGTGATTGAAATATATGATGAGATAAAAAAAATAAAAAAAGACCGCTTCTGGGTAAATAGGTGAGGTCCCACTGCCGTTCCTCGCTTACGACCCCGTCTGATGAGATCACAGTTTGGGCTGATGCTTCCGTCAGTCCCCCTTAGCAAAATATATGATTGGTGCAAATTCACTCAAGTCATTTACAACAGCTATCAGTGTTAAAGTCAGTGTTTTCTTCTGCAGGTCTTGCAATATTCAACTAAATTAAAAAAGGATAGTTTTTGGAAGTTGGGTTTTATGATGTACTTATCCATAATAACAGTAGATGTGAGTTTGGAGGAAGAGACAGGAGAGCCAGCAGGAAGCTCAGCAATGTACTGCAAAACTTATTTTAGACACCTAAAAAAAAAGAAAATCATTATCAGTTTAAGCGTACGCTATATTTAGAATATTTTCACAGCTTTACTTTGCCGTCAGAAAGCCCTTTCGATGGAAGCAGCTCCGTGTTCTGAGAAGTAAAATTAGTTTCTTTCCCCCAAAAAGGAGTCTGGAGGCTTTGGCAGGAGAATAGATATTGCCTTCTGTATAGCAGTGAAAATATTCGGAATATAGCGTACATTTAAACTGATTTTTTTTCTTTTAAGTGGCTAAAATAAGTTTTGCCGCTTCCCTCGTAGTAACACACATCCCATAAGCAGTAACTCGACTGTACGACCCCACTTCAAAACAGCCGAACTACCCCGTTCAGCATGCGTCATGATTAACAGGAGTCTGTTCTCAGCATTAGCATGTAGCAACTGTTCTGCAGGAACACACTTGTATGCCTTTAACTACGACAGCTTTGTTGGCACAGGTAATTTTGGCTGCGAGTCACATTTCCCCCCCCAGTACAACATTATGACTGCGTTTCCTGGGGAATATAAGAATCAAAGTAGGCTGTCCATTTGCAATGTGTATTACCCCTGAGGTCCATAATGTGATTTATCTTTACACCATCTCATGTCGTCACTGTGATCATTCGGCGGATTGCCTTGAATTTTTAGTTTTGTTTCCCTCTGCTGTGCTAATTTGGCCACATTAAAAATTCAAAGGGAAGGTACTGTTCTGACAAATTGTTCTTTTGTTATCCTCAAAGCTCACTTGCAACGGGAGGTTCATATTTACATTTGCCAAGCTTGTAAGTGTAAGTCTTAAGCACACCATTGACAATTTTTTGAAAAAGAGAAATGATGGGACTTTGACTTTGTTTGCAGTTTTTCTGCTATTTTAGTTGGAACGTTGTCTGAGTCATGACAACAAATGATGGTCGTGCAGTTGTTGGTGTTTGTGGAGGTGGGGTTCCTTTTTACCGCTGACTGGCTGTCACTGCGGTTCTAAATCAGGCATCATAGCCTCTTCCCATTAAGAACCATCCATTAGACACACGGCCCTGAAAGCCATCAAACAGAGTTTGTTTTGACCCTTTTACATCCCTTTTTCTTCCTGTGCCAGTGAGGAGCAGCAAACTACTCTGCAGCTGGTACACGATTGACAAGGTAATTTCCAAAAGGGCCCTTCCACAGTATTTTCTCACTATGGAAAAATACGAGCATATACATATTTGAGATTTTTCTAATCCCTGCAATTTTCGTCTGCGAGCCCAATCCTACAGACTGGCTCTAATGCAGCGTTTAAGTCTCTATTACATTTAATGGATGGATTAGACATCTAGCCTATTCAGGCTGCATGTTATGCAGTTCAGCATGTGAATTGGGCTGGAACTGCAGGGGAACGCTGCGTGTTTTCTTGGGACCAGCCTCTGAGGTGTACAAGGTCTGGCTGCCAAAACAAGCGATGTTTGCCTCCATCAAAATTCCCCAAAGTTAACCTTGTAGCAAGTAAGGTGGAAAAAACGACATGTCTTGCATCTCTGCACAACAGCTCAAGACATGTCACAGTGTTTTTCCTCTGCTTCAATGTTCTTAGCTTTTTGAAAAGAATGATACAAAAAAAAAAAAAAAAAAAAAAAGCCATGCTGCCAAAGTGCTGAAGTTATGAGGCCTTTTGTGTCTGAGGATGAAAGACTGTCTCTCTCTCCTTCCCACAGCAGTGTCATGAGCCACACACACCGTTTATACGCTGCGCCCTACATTTTGTGTCATAATTAACAATCACAAGATGGACTCATTGCTTCTGAATGTTGTTGAACTGCTGTGTTTATCATAAGTAATCTACAGCTACTGTCACATAATTAAAAGGAATAGTTTGACATTTGTTTATTCACTTCTTTGCAAAGAGTTGGATGAAAAGATCAAGACCACTCATGTCTTTACTGTAAATATGAATATCCCGACAGCCGGTTAGCTTAGCCTAGCTTAGCACAAAGACTGGAAACAAGCGGAGCAGCTAGTCTGGCTCTGTCCAAAAGGTTACAAAATCATTCAACAAGCACCTTTAAAGCTCACCGATTAACACATTATATATTTTCCGTCTAATCCATACAAAGTGTAAAAATGACAATTCCCATTTTATAGGCGCTTATGTGCCAGAATATTTCTTGGCTGCAACCAGAAACTGGTTGTTTGGTCCCGGCCAAGAAAAGTCTGGCACAGAGGCCCCAATAAAACACCCACCTGTCATTTAAACTATCAGTTTTTGACCACAAAGACACAAGAGTGGTATCAATCTTCTCATCTATCTCTCGGCAAGAGAGTGAAGAAGCCCAAATTGTTTCCCTAATGTCTATTCTTTGGAGAGTCATTCATAATAAACAATAATTAGTGTTGAAACGATACTTTAAACTGAAGCGATACTGATGCGATACTAATATTTAAAAAATAGAGACCCACAGAGTGTAGAAAGCAGTACGTTAGTGTTCAGCAGCCCGTTTGTTAACCAGTTAAGGCGTGGAGGTTTATTTATTTCTGGAGACGCGCCGTCTGTCAGTAATCGTATGTGGAGGCAGAGAGGCGTCGCTTCTCTCTCAATCCAAGCTGAGGCTCACACTGGGATGAATGCTCAATGACTTAGATACCTTGCTAGAACTGCCACCTAGAGGAGATTCAGACAAATACTTTTAATCCTCTCTCACCCCGGCAACACATTTGACCTACAACAAGGACCGAAAGTTGGAAAGTCTCATACCGAACCATTTTTAAACAAAAGAAAACTGTAGAGAAAGTATCTAAATGTGGGTATAAAGTGCAACACTAACAGTGGGTATGTTACGTCTGTAGTGCTGGAAGCCCCTCGACTCATAATAAGAGTTTATCATCAGTAGTTGTGTGTCACAGCAGGGCCCGCGCAGCCCCGTGCTGGACAAATAGCTCCATGTGTCATCTTTGGATAAGCGGCAAACAGTCTATGCAACGAAGGGAGACAAAGCATCAAGATGCTCAGTCATGCGAAGGCGGTGAAATCACGCAAACAAACCAGTTTGTTTACTTCCACTGATAACTAGTGTCTACAACTTTCAGAAAATTGAAAACGCAACGGACATCCGTTTTTAGGCAGCATATGTTTAAAGCAGAGCAGTATATTGAACATGAAGTGGAACATCTTAAAAAGGCTGGGGAATGAACACTCAGGTTTTTTTTTTTTTTTGCCATTTTGATGAGGACACACATTCATTATGTAGCACGGTGAGAGACGTGCAGCAGGACATGTTAAAAGGTCCTACATCTGCAAACGCACTGAATACACACATTACTCACACTCCAGCTTTTCTAATCAGTCTATTTCTGTCCAAGTTTTATCACAGTATGGCACCGAGGAACAGACGCCACCCGGCTCCATCTTAGTCAATGCCACAAATGAAACAAGTAGAACTTCCAAATATTGAAAGTGAATTATGAACAAATACATCAGAGGCAGATATGCAACATGTTATGACAACAAAATGAGGTGACTTTCAGTGTAACCCTTTTAATTTGTTTCATTCTGGGGTAGTTGTTATCATTCCAATTCAAGTAATTAAAACATCACTCTGCATGTGCCAAAGAACTGCTGTTTCTCTTTTTTTGCCTCTGCACAGGGTCTCCAAAGCATCAGCACATTACAAACCAATTTCCCTATATCAGTTTATATTCACATTTGATTCTGTCGCAGTGCTGATGGGAGTTGGAACACGGGTCTCTGTACACAGGAATCTAAATAACGTTATGAAGCCTGGCGCAGACCTCATTTATAATCCAATGCCTTGGCTGAATTCCATTATGAGTTTCTCCCCTCCTTTATTTGTGTGAAATAAGGGAAAACTGAGATTATAAAAATGGCATCAACATACACTAGCTGCTTGGAAGCCGTGGCTCCAGTGTAAAAGCGACTATGTGCACAAAGGTAGCCGAGGACAAGGTTTTATAAATGATCCTCCCTTTGGGGACAGCAACAATATGTCAGCTTTGCTGGCTGAACTTTTATCATAGGCTATTGATACCCGATACCCACGGGTCCCATTTTGAACTCGGGTCCAACTGCTTCATGTAAGACAGAGAGATGTGTGGGAGGAAAAAGATGAAATTACATCTTTCTCTATGGTGAAAGCAACCAAACTGAGGAGGCTAACAACACAAATTAATCTCAAAGCAAACATGTCATTACAGACAGCTGCCTTTATCACAAATACCTCAAACACCTGCGAGCCAAATCAACATCTGGAACAAAACTGATAAGGCAGTTTTTGCTTTTAGCGTCGGCACTTGGAAATGCATTAATATGCTCAGAACTTTGCAGGAAAGTTATTGTACCGACGCAGGTGTTACAAACGCAATGTCAGGATGGTGATTTGACGAGAGGGGCCCCCGCGTACGGAAACCTTGGAACATCTGGAAAATCCCTTGGTGAGCGTCTGGCAGCCGGGCTGGGAGACGGTGTCAGACCTGAGTGACACACAGATGTGTGGCCTCTTGCCCGTCCGGGGCCGGGATAACTCATTAATCAGAGGACCCTGCCAGGCGGAGGGTACTACCGCCGCCAAGTGTTTCCCAGCACACTGCCCCCGCAGCTCAGGCACAAAACACATTTCGGCCCGTGATGCATACTGTATATTAATTGACATACTGCATATATTTCCTCTTCTTTTCTGTCACAATCTCAGCCTGAAACTCTTCGATAATTGGCACAAATGACCATAACTGACAAATACTAATGCAATCCTCTGCTGCAACCGCAAAATATGATCCATTCCCTTTATAGTATCAGCACAAAACAACAAGCTCTGCACTGTATATCATCATTACAGAGCTACTCTACACAGGGGGGAATGACAAAGAGTTACCTGTCACCTTGTCTTGGGTAAAGGCTATTTAATTACTTATCAAATAGCCTTCAATGTCAACAGACTAAATCTGTTTCATAAATGTGCAAGTAACAATTTTTGACTTTTTCCACTTCCCAAGGGGAGGAAAATCAATTTTAATCTAAAGTCTTCAAGCCGTTCCATATGTATGTCCCAGTGCAGCATACTGTATATCATCTGAGGCAATAAATGGCTGTGTGACAGAAGAGAGGAAAAAAAAACATAATTGAAGTTGTTGTTTGCATTGCTTAGTGAGGCACTTTTTGCTGAGCGGTGCCAGACTTGTGTTATATTGTATTGTCAACATTCCTAATGACTTGCTCTTATAATATTGGAGCTGGGCATCTGATGAAAGATGGAAGAAAAAAAGGTGCAAAAGAATCTTTGTGTTGGCTGCCTGTCATGTTGCAGGATGATTACAGCAACTACACCCCCTTTGCTTTGAAACAACCCACTCGTTCCGATGCCTTTCTGTACACGTTAGTCACTCCAAAAGTACTCCACAGCACTTGATTTATATATAGGAGCGTTATGCAAATGTCAGAATGCTAATGCTATGTTTTTTTAAGTGTGCTCTCTGTGCGTATGACACCGAGGTTGCTTTCCTTAATTCAACTCGGATTGCATTTTCTGACCCTTAATCCTGACAATGGCACGCGGAGGGGGGATTTCACATCCAGTTAAAATACATATATATTAATAGAGAGTATGAATTTGTTTATTTCTGTCTAAATGCTAAAGGGGCTGACTCCTTTCATCACCAGTTGGACTTTTGGCAGGCAAAATCCCAACAAATTAGCTGGAATGACAACTCCGCCTTAAGCATTGGAGGAAACTCGTTTGAGGCCACCATCTAGAGACTAATCTATTTATCACACTTGGCATTCACTCCACCGACCGATGCATCAAAACATTTGTTGGTTGTTACGTATTGAATCACTGCGTTACACAAAGCTTTTTTGCATTTTCATTTTTCCTCCCCCCGGTGGTAGAAAGTCAGGCATGTTTATACATGAAATGCCCGGAGAATATTTGCTCTGAAGGGTTTCCTCCGTGAATCACAATAGCCTTCTTAGGGAGGAGGAGGAGAATAGAGAGAGAGAGAGAGAGAGAGAGGAGAGAGAGAGAGGAGAGGATGGACAAATCTGCTTACTTTGGAGCTTATTGAGCAGAATGAGTCATGCACAGAGATGAAACGTGACTGCAAAGCAAAAGGTAAGGAAAGCCTGACGAGAACACAGGAGCGAGGAGATGAGACGGAGCGAGAGAGGAGGGTACGGAGAGGTGAGACAGACAGGAGAGAAACATAGACACACGGAGACAAGGGGGGGTGGGGAGCATGAGAGGGAGTGGAGTACAGACAAGGAGGTATAAATGTGTGTACACGTGTGTGTGCCTGTGTGTGAGAGAGAGAGAGAGAGACACTGGGATGAGTGAAAGAAGGGAGGGACGGGAACATTAAAGGCCAGATGAAATTAGTTCCATCAGGCCACTCTGATTGTTCTTTTTATAGTGTGACCTGCCACCGGGGGAGCTGCTGCCTTCTGGGAGTGTCACAGGCAGGGTTGCTGACACACAGCACTTTCAATATCACCGACTGAATTGTTCAAGGTGTCACTATCGATAGTGACACGGAGACCGAGAGAGCAAAAAACTAAATGTGAAGGCTGCCTCCTTTTCAGTGGGCTGCCTCTCCCGCTTCTTCCACAGAGGCCGATGTAGTCGTTCTCTCCCCGTTTTTAAAAATAACTGTACAGTCAAACGGCGAGGTGGGGCCGTCTGAGAAGGTGGCTTCCTCTCTTTAGCTCTTTGAGAGTGTACTGTGTCAGTGTGGCGGCACATCAGCCAGCGTTTCCCCCTCTGTCAATGTCATGACCTGACCGGGGCAAACCTCAAACCTGCATTGGATTTCCTCTCATTCAGATGGAACAATGCTAAGGGGTTTCCAGGCTACTTGAACATTAATGACTTGGGGGCCTTTAATTGTCAATGGGGACCAAGTCTCAGGCACAATAGACTGGGGACGGGGGAGCTCTTTTTAATGCTATCGATTATTTATCCTGACCTTCAGCCATGAAAAGAGGAGAAGGCAACAAAGAAAGGGAATGTTTCCTGAGATACTGAACACCTCTGCCTCTGTTTCTCCATCTTTTATCCACTGCTACAACCCCCCAGTTTTATCCTATCCTTAAGCCCCGCTGCCTCTCCCTCTCCCCTTCCCACTGTAGTCTTTAAAGCCCGTCCAAAAGAGTAATCCCCATAACTAAACCAAAAAAAAAAGAAAAAGTCCAACAGGATGAAGTAGCCAAAGCAGTGGCTTGATGGCAAACAACAAGCCTTCTTTCTTCAGCACCACTGTGTGGGATTACCATGCACATGGAAGTGAACATCACGCAATATTTCCTGAAGCATCAACAGAGCTACTGTACTGCAGCGGCCATTGTGGCAAACAAAAGTATCCATCATTGAGCTTCAATCAGGTTGGGACACGAGTCAAACGTTTACATTAATCAGGTGTTATTTTCATTAAATCTATCGTCGACATCGAGGTTACACTTTGGAAAAAGGTTCAGCACTATCATGTAAAGGGCTGCATCTATGATTGTGTTAACCATATGCTTAAGAAAATGGAAATTCAGAAACCATCAGGGGAATTACAAAAGGAGGGAGGCAAGTTTCAAAGCGAGCAGTTAAGCTTGTTGACACATTTTAATCTAGGAAAGCCAGACGTGCGCCTCCCAACCCCTGACTTTGTGGGGAGATGTAAAGGCTGGAGTGTGCTTGAAACAGATGTCAGGCTTTTTTTCCCTCGTCCCTCTGAGTGTGATATGGATGCCATCAACATCACGGGCTGCATTCATAACAGTGTTATTGTACCTGGGCTCGGCTCAATTGGAATTCATCGCCACGCCACGCTGTTAAGGCTCTATCTTAAAACATGCACCTGGCTACGTATGGAAAATAAGCTTGTTACCCGCTGGAGGGAGATGAGGAACCCCACTGGCTCTCAGCTAACTCACCTTGATGGCCAAAAGGCTTTTTCCGAAACAAAGTCTCTATATTTTCTGGAAAAAAGGGGGAAATGCAATTGATCTTAATTTGCATAATCCATTTTTGATTACATGGCTAATTTTCACCTCAGGTTTATCGCAACTCTTTGATATGACCAAACATGAGTACATAAATATTAAATCAAACTCAGCAAAGTCCAACTTTAAATTAAAAGTTCTCATTGTAGCATGCTGGATTTGCAAAAGCATTGAAAAAGACCCAGAATGTTAGAAACTAAACGCTTTTTGTGAGGCAACTCACAACAAAAAACTATCCGTTATGTTTTGTTATTATCTAGTCAAGTAATTCCTCCCTGAGTAGATACAAAGGGAAGATATGAAGCAGAGAGAAAACAACAAAAGAGCCCCAGCACACTGGCAAATATAAAAATATATCAGTACATCTAAGTGGGACAGTGGGTGACTCAAAAAAGGTGACGCTACACGAATCTACATCAAACCCTGGCATGTTCCTTCCCGTGAATTATTTGTAGTCGCAAATCCCTCAAATGACTGCTGCGAACCAACCTCAAATCAACAGCTAAATTAGCATCCTGTCAATTACCAGAACGTGATCAAAGTTGATTTTCATAACAGTCTTCATGGGTAGGACAGTTCCTGCCTAATTGTCTTGGTGGCTGCTGGGATTGAGTGTTCCCTTATGTAACAACTACGACGACTAACAGCGACAGAACTGAAAGGGGGAAAACAAACCAGCAAAACTAATGGAGCTCTGTGCAGAATTTCCAGCCTGGAGATTACACAAGCAATTCAAAGTAATATGTCAGTTAAATAAAAGCTGAAGTGAAATGTTTGGTGCCAAAGACTTCAGAGCAGGATGCAGAATGGCAATTGCTTGTGCAGTAAATAAAATGGTGACGAGGGTTAAGTACACGCAGATGTACAATAGACAGTAATATCTGACCAATGAAAAGTGCCGCGCCCATCACAAGTTGGACACTAGAGACTGCCAGTTTTGGGGGTACTATGATTTCAGCCTGAGGGTCCCCCCCCCCCCAGAAACTGCTCGATAATGAACTGAAACATGATCAGTCACCCAAAGAAAAAACATGTTCAGGGTCAGTGAAGCCTTCTCTGAAAGCTTCTCCCAGTTCAGCTCCATAATCAAAAACCAATTCAGAAATTGAACTGTCACACAGGAGCTTATGCAGCGCACATCTCTGCACCGCTTAAGTTATACATAAACATTGCTGCCATGGAGCCAGATAAGCAATAAGCATGCCTGGGAGAGATACCGGTGGTCAGTCCCCTTGTCCATTCATATTCTCCTCTCCCTAACTCTCCCCTGCTGGCCTTTCATGCTAATTATAAGATTTAGCTGTAATCCTGCACAAAGCCACAATCTGCCATATAGGAAATATGTATACTGCTTCATACCAGGAGCTGCTCTCGTACTTCACTTAATGGTTTATGGAATCTCTTCTCACCTCTGCTTGGCAGGGGTGGCACACACGGTTACACGGATTTATGCAAATATGGTCAGCTCACCTGCGGTGTTTGTGTGTGAGGGGACGTGTGTAGCGTGGGATCACTGGCATAGCAAAGGGGGGGGGGGGGGGGGGGGGGGGTTAACTCCCAGCAGGACAGGTTAACAGTAACAAAGCCTGAAGGTCAATTACTGTAACTCATTTGTTTGTTTAGGGCCAAGTGGTGCTGCTTTATCAAGGTCGGCCTTGACATACTTGGATATTTGCCCTCTTAACAGCCCATGCAACACACACGCACACGATGCTGATCACTCAAAAAATGGTTGACTGGTCTTCACGGGAAGGCTGTGGCGAGGCTGTGGCGATGCTGTAGATATCGCATCAGAGGGGGTTCCATTGTCTTTCACACAGAGGAGGATAACTGCCCAGTCCCTGCCCGCCAAGGTCCGGGTCCACCAGCTAATGGCACGACACTCCAATTAGAGGTGACAGAGAGGAAGGTCCTGACCCCCATAAACCTTGTCAGTGGAGAGCTGTCAATCAGAGCGCAGCAAAGGGGAGGACCCATCGCCTGGCAGTTACTGGCGTGATGGGCGAAGCTAGGTCCGTTGTGATGAGGTCGACATTGACCTGCGTGCTTATCTCCGATCAAACATCTGCTGCTGATACAAGCGCAGGGGGGAGGTAACGGGGCGGAGTTGAATTAAACCTGCTTCAGTTATGGCTCAACAACGTGATGGCGGGTATTAATGGATGGTTGTTCAACTAGAGGTCACCTGGACACTTCCCATTGTCATGCACAAGTGAGATTCAATTTCCTGATTGCCCGAGTCCGTCCTCGTGCCTCCCTATAGCTGCAGCACGTTTCTGTGCAACGGATCGAGGCTCATTTCATCCAAATGTACTATAAAAGAACATGTTAGGTGGAAGGTTTTTACATCAGTCTGTGAAGTAGTTGTCATTTATTCAAAACCACATTTTTAAAATGTATGAGGTGCGGGAACAAACAACAATCCAAAGAGAGGATTTTCTGTGCCGAGATGTTTTGACAGCAATAAAGCGATTTCACTTATAACGAGACAATCAGGAAAACATGAAATGCTGTGGGATTAAGCAGAGTTTTCTCTTATTTTTTTTTCTTATCAAGGAGGAAAAGTTTAAAGAAATCAACCGCAAGAACCACAACGGACTACTGGTACTAGTTAACATGTGATCAAATCTTACCATACGAATGAAAAGGCAAAGACACGTTTTTGCGTTTTGCCACTGAACTATACATTGAGACACACTGTACCTGTCCGTATTAGAAGCTGCCCTCCGAGCACATTGTTTCAGCGTTTTATATTTGCATTTTATGTCCACTCAGAACACTTCAGACACGCAATCTGAAGTCTGGATCCGTGTGGATCGAGCCAATTTCATTAAAACATCCATTTGTATTTAATCCTTTAAAATCCAGCTTTTTTCCAAAATCACTTCAATTTAGTAGATTAAATCAACATATCATAACAGATCAAAAATCAACATTATATGTAGTAAATGTAGTCCAAGTGCATCTGTGTACAACTTTTCAAAAACCCCCACGATTTCCAAGACAGCCCTCACAAATGTTTCATGTTGTGCCAGCATAAGGGTACGAAGGAAAAACTAGGCTGCAGTAAACATAGTCGCCGTCACAGAAGCAGAGAAGAGTGCCAGTAAAACAAATTCACTTCAAGCTCGCCCTGCCTACTGACCTGCATTTCTGCTTTCCCTGTGCACCTGGATTCTGGCACCATCTACTTTCTGAGAGTTGAATTTGAGAGAGTGGCCCTTTGAAAGGCTGAATACATATAATGGTAATTTAGAAAATACTTTTTGAATTAAATCTGAATCCTGAGGGGGGAAAGGTGATTTAATAATACACAAATTAAATTGAATGCCAAAATCTCCTTCTTGCACACATATTTAAAAAAGGACAGCAAATTGCAGGTTGCACATGGCTTCAAATTACTGGAGGGTTTTGCTTTTGTTAAATTCATGCAAAATTCTGCAGCAGCAACATTGTCCAGTACCGGCGTTGGTGCAATAACTGTTAACCCACCTTCATAATTACTTTATATTGCTAAACCACAGTGGCACTGAGCGCAGACCTCCACCAAGGCCAATGGTGCTTTCACATGCTCATGGGAAGATCCCATTTCCTCGGTTGGGAAGTCGTTATTCTGACTTTAGTGCGTTCATGAGCTCAGTAGTAATGTGGAAATAACACGGACGCTACAAAAAGAAGAAGAGTTGTATTTTATTTCTCAGAGCGTTTAAACAACATGTTGAGAGCGGTTTCTGTAAATTGGCCAAATTGAAAACTAATGTTTCCAATTATTCCGACACCACGTGAATGCAGCACAAATGCCCCTTTTTGCAAAGTTAAAAAAAGTTAAAGATAATTCATGTATCCGCCCCGTGATTCGGATTTGCGCCAACATTTAAAAAGGATTCTTCCGCAGCTCGTGCTTCAGCCTTCCACCTCATGGAAGTCTGGCCGGTAGCTTTTCTGTAATCCTGCTGACGGACACACAAACCTAGCCAAAAACATAACCTCATTGGCGAAAGGTAATGAAGTGTGTTTTAATTTAAAAGTTGAAATAAATAAATGAAAACATAAATAATAAAAATGAAGACGGCATGTCACATAAAAAGATGTGCAGCGAGGACTTCTTTGTTCGTGGACAGGTGCGTCTCGAGGTTACCAAGAACGAGCTCACACTTATTTCAGGCATTAGATCACACTGATCATCATACCACCTGGGCTGTGGAGTGACTTTCTACGCCTGCAACATTGTTGGGTCTCACTTCCTGGGATAACTGAACAAGGTGTTGTCACTGACAACACAAACCATCCTCGAGACATTCTCCACCCCAGACATGTGGAGATTCCTTGAGACTGACAACCATGCAGCAGAGCTATGACAACCTGTTAGTGAGGCAACATGTGTATACGTGTGTGTCTGAACACTGGTAAGGGGGTGTGTGATGTAAAGATGATTGAGAGGAGGGAACATGGCAAAAGACGTGGAGTCGTGGTCCCCGTCATGCTGAGAAGTGTGTGATGAAGTTGGTGAGACTCATTTTCTTTTCCGTCTTTAACTCGTAACACGCCCTCCCGTCCTCTTCCTGCTCCGTTTTTCCTCCTCCTCACCTCGCCTCGTCCCAAAGCCCAGCACAATACATCAACGGGTGTCCACACCGCCGCTCTGCAATAACTCTGCAATCTCTGGAGGAAATACTCTGTCACAATGCATGAGACAACATCTTTTTTTAATCAATTGAGCGAAACAAACAATGCACACTGACAAACGCTGCCAACAACTAACCACCAAAAAACACGCTGAATGAAGAGTGATACACAAATGGAAAACTAAATTACCTTCGCCATTTATCTCAGTGCAGTTTCTGTATTGAAAAAAAAAAAAAAAGTGAAAAAAGGAAGAGGGGAAGAAGACAGTGGGGGATGGAGAGAAAGAGAAAGAAAGGAACACTCAATCATTAAATTATGCCCATTCTAATTTTGTTCCTTTCCATCACTTTCAATTATGAAATCGCCTTTAAGAATGAGTTACTTTATAACTACAGAAAGACCAATAGTCCCTAAAGCTGCATGTTACATTAGTAGACTATGTGGAGAGCAAACGACTTTCATTTAGCTCTCCAGCTGACTAGCTTTTATGTCCCTCTGAAAACTATCCTCAGAGCCAAATGGTCATGTGGAAGAGAATGAGAGTGGGGACGGGGAAGGGGGGGGAGGGGGGGTTTAAAGATGGATGTAAGGAGGGAGTATATCAGTCCACAAGCACAATGGCTATAATTAATCATCAGCTGTGTTATTTCTTATCAGGAGATTATTTAGGGGAGGAGATTTCCCTGGAGATGAGGGAAAAGGCTCAGGTGATCGGGAGAGTGCAACACAGGCGAAGGTGTGCATGGGAAGTGGCGAGGTGGGTGGCTGTCAGACGTGGGTCAGAGGTCATACCCCGCGTTCAACTGTGTCACCCAAACTGTCAATTCAACGAACACATCCAGGTGAATTTTTCTACACGTGGATAAACTGAAATCAGCAGGTAGGGATAACATTTATTCTGGCATTTTCTTGTCTTCGATCCCGCTTGCAGTTGGTTATCCAAACTAAACAACAAAAGACACTGTCCTGCCAAAATGACCCGTATAGAGAGCGGGCCACAGCCAGTTCACATGCGTCTCTGTAGAAGTCTCTGGACAGCAGAGATGACTCTTTGGAGCCAAGTGTTGGTGAATACTATGACTATGGACCCTCTCCGAGCGAGGCTGATCAGTGGAAAAAGATGATAGAACATTAAACACAACACAGAATCTAATGACGGACTGAATACACTCTTTGAATTCAGACCTGTGTGAGAGCTACAAAACAAAACAATCGCTCCATCCACACAACTTCAACTTTCAACACACTGAATTAAAACTGATGTGCAGGATGACATTGACAAGCCCAACACAAGGCAAATCTCTGACACTGTTCTCAAGTTCATAACATATGGATAGTAAGAGATTTACGCAATGCAGCCTTTTGGGATTGTATGCTTCACCGGGCCCAAATGAAAAAAGAACAAAAGAAACTGGGAACTATGAACATAAAATCAAACACAGGGTCGCATATTGAAATGGTGTGTTCAACATTCAGTCAGCTGCGTGAAAAGCTTTCAAAAGCTATCCAGCTCTGGCTTGCTATTTAGGACTAAGAGCAACAACTTGATTTTAGGTACATAACACCTGCAGGGAATGCAGTGTTTGCTAGCAACTCACTTTTGGATAAACAACCTTCCTACAACCAAGTCGTATGGCTCTTATGAGCAATAGGCTTCCTGGAGAAAAACAATCTTTTACAAGGTATTTCTTTTTCTCATGAAACCATTTTCCTGAAATTCATACTCATAGCCCTTGATGGAAAAAACTAAATAAATATATATATATATATATATATATATATATATATATATAAAAATAAAAATAATTGATGATGATTATTAGACACTCGACAAAGATCAAAATCTCATAAAATAAATGTTTATCTTTGCACTGAAAAATCAATACAAAGCATAGCTACCAAGACCCGGGGGGCTGCTAATGAGTGGCGGTCACCTTTAACTGACCTTTAAGCAGCTTTAATTTGTTGCTTCTATCAAGAGTAGGATTTGCAACAGGATGACATGTATCACACAGCTAAGAGGAAGTAATGATTGGAGTGGTATAATCCTGCAGTGGTCACATTTATAATCCACGTAAATGTGAGAATTCTTACAAGTGACGGTAAAGAGATATTGGGTATTTGAGGGTAGGTGGTTCTCGGGCTGGATATCTTTGCTTGTCATTTCATTTCTCATAGCACTGCATCAATCCCCCACTATGGACACGGATATATAGACACAGAAGAACTAATACCAGAACCTCCAATTTTTTGGCTAGGTGGCGCTTGACTGTTTCACCATCAATATGGGATCAAGTACCCTCTCTGATGACTCTAATATCGATGCCCTGCACTTACAGAGGCACCGAGCCTCCAAAATGTCAACAGTGGCATTTTATGTGCTAATGCCATATGGGTGCAGTGGACTGGTAAAAAGCTTTTCCTCCTGCACGCTACGCTCAAATGCTAATACCTCGGCACTCTCTGGTCTGCTTCATTTTCAGTCCCCGCTATGCTAGATTAGCGGCTGACGTCTCCCTGCAAGTGGCCAGCTTGCGTTGATACAGAGGAAGTTGTTCGTGGGTGGCCATTCTGACTCAACCCCAACAGATTGGTGTGCCGTACGAAGAGAGTACATTCAGTGCTCTGCCCGGGCCCCTTCCAGTTCAGTTTCTGCATGGTGGCAAGGTAAAGGACCCGAGTGCAGCCTGTGCAACTTGTTCCATAGAAAGAAAAATTATGTAACATCCTTATTTTCCACCCAGAAATAGCAACGTGGGCCTGGCACAGTGTTGGGGAGCCATGCATGAAAGCACCCGGGAAGTGTGACAAAACAAAAGCTGCAGGAGACATCACTCAACCTTGCTCATTTTGTTGACAAGATTGCATATATTTTCCTTAAGAAGAATTATATTTTCAAAAAATAAATGAGACTGCTTAAAAGATTTTCCTCCCGTTTGTCGCCCAAAACAATCTGAAATCCAGGTCCAGTGGTGAAGATAGGTAGGCGGAGATTTGGTCTAATAGCTTTGCTCTTTGACAGGCCTACAGTCTCTTTGTTCCTCATCACACTCCATAACCCAACTGACGGCCATGACTCATTTTGTCACTCATCTCCCACACAAAGGCTGTCCTTGCCTTTTTGCCCCGTCAACTGACTCGCTCTAAATCTTTCTGTAAAGATGGGAATAGCGCCTAGGCTTTCCTCCCAGAATGGATTTGAAATTAGGTAGATAACCCCTGGAGCGCTTACTCTTTCTGCCATGCCTTGCACACTTGTCACGACCTGCAGGTGTGCCAACGTCTCCTCACCCCCCACTCGCTCCCCTACTCGGCCTGTGATGTGACAGGAACAGAGCATACTGGTTCTCTGCAAATTGCAGAACGTAAAAAACGCTGAGGCCCAGAGAACGGCTGTGTTTATCTGCTCCAAAATCTGCAGATGAGCTGACTGATCTAAACCAAGCAGGGCTCGGGGCAAAATGAGATTTCTAATCCTAAACACATTCGGAGGCAAGGCAGAACAGAAGACCAGAGCTCCCTTATTTACATAGCCTGGTATCACAAACACAAAGCGACAGGGAGGCGATCCAGGCAGGCGAAATGTCAACCTTGTTTGAGTGACCTCATTATGTAGATTAATACTGACATAACTTGCCATTTAGCCAGGATAGAGTAATCCTGCAAGTTACGATTATTTGAGTATCAATAGCTTGTAGGCCCATTCACAGAGTCACTGGGCTGACCGAACCTTTAGACGAGTGAGAATTCGCTTTGTGATGCCTGAAAGCACTGCGCAAATGTCAGTGTAGCTGTAGCTCAGATTTGATCAGTTTCAGGGTTGCAGTGTGCTGACATACACTACTTAAGCCAAATAAATTCCTCTTGCAGTTGTGGAATCAAAAGCCTTATCTATGTTATGTGTACAGTTTATACATTCCCGTGTGCAGTGTGTTTAATCATCGTTCCTCAGTAATCTACAAGACCCTCCTCTCCACTGTTGTTCCATCTTGATTAGATAACATACAATATAATTGTGTTCATTCACTGTGAATGTACATCTGCCATTAAATGGTAAAGACACTTAAACTCACTGCGAGTAGCCAAGCGTATCCGTCCACTGAGAACAATTTGGTCCAATTCAGATTTTAGAGCTACATTAATTACAAGAAAGAAAAAAAAGAATCTGATCTATACCAAATTAATTAGGCCTGGGTGAGTGAATGTAGTGAAAGCTGGGGGAGCAACTGGCTAATCAAAGATGCTCTTAAAATCATCAGTTGTTCAACAATGCCCCCACGGCAAGCCCAATGAAAGACTATTGCAAATTAAAAAAATTAACATCATTTATTGGTCACCGCTTGAAGCTAGCTGCAGAGCAGACGCCCGGTAGCTGTTCCCGGGCCTGTTCGAGCCCATGGCCTCGCACAGCCACACCAAGAATGTTCTCATGAAAACAACATGACAGGAGGGAATAGCACAGATGTGAAGACCACGACTAATAATCAAATCGTAATGTATGCGATCATGTGTGAAATAGATAACTTATGATACAACCAAGTAACAACCGCCGGGGCGGAGAAATTAAGCCCAAAAACTGCAGTTCCTCAGTTGGCCACTTGAGGCTGTCTCCAAATCAACCCCGATACAACAACATGATAAAAGCAGTTACACATGACAGATTACATTTCTGTTGACTGGTTTATCAGTTAAATCATATAATCATTTTACTTCCAATTTCCTTTATATACATTTTGAAAACAGACTTTTTCGATCCAGCAATATTTTTCCATTGTGGTGTTTTACTGCTTTACTTTTAAGTAAATAACAAAAGGTTCCTTATCCACCACGAGAAAGAAAAATATATTGACCAGTAGCTGTACAAATCTTTGGTAAATGTAGATTAATAATGCATCCATTGTGTGTTTCGTGTGGGACACAGTGCCGACACAGCAAGCTTTACCCAACATAACATGTGCAGTTGGCCGTTTTAAAAAAGGAACCACCTGATGTTTAGGGAAACAGCTTCCTGAGCAGAGATCAACGCTCCAGTTCAGCTGACTCGACCTTATGACCAGCGAAAAACACAGCCACTGTTGATTTACATGGAGGGGAGTCAGCTGGCACTGCTTCCACACCATGAGACCTTGGCACGGGCTGCAGGAGCTTCACGCACTTGCTGGAGCTGGCATCGGTTTCCCCCTCCAACTCTATGTAAAGGTCCAGCCGTGACGCAAGGCGGGAGTATTTTGGGATGAAGTGCGTGGGTTCCCAGAGAGTGACTGGAGATAATTTTAACTGGATGAACACGATTCTTACCTATTCCAGCATTCCAGTGGAGAAGTTATTTTTGGGTGATGCTTTACAAGGCACCAGGCACAGCGGAAAGAAACAGCACACAGTTGGAAGAAACGGGAAATGAAACATCAGACACGGTACGACGTCCTGCAGCCGGGGAGAGGTGCCACAACGTGTGTATCCTACATAGAGTTACAGGCAGGCTTTTGGCTGGACAACAAGTCTAATTTTGTGGGTGCAATATTGTTACCTGCTTCTAAAAACAGACAAATTTCACAGCTTCTGACATGTCAAAGTCTTCCAAGGCAATCTCTGATGGTATGATTACAAGCATCCTATAATGTTGTAATAAGGAGAGTACGACTGTGCATATCTGGTTTAATTATACTAGGGAATTAGATTATACCCGTTTTTTTTGCATTTTCTGCATGCAGTAATAAATAACATGGTTAAAAGAATCAAAGCAAACTGAAAAAATAGCATTCAGTTTGCTTAGGAACATGCTGCACATTGCAAATATAGGTGGCCTTTTTTTTTCCCCACTTTAATTCATATCTTCTTCTGCACAGAGAGACTCATTACATTATCAACACCTTCCTGGGCGTATCGCCATGTCCCAGATTTACACAGCACACCTTGCACACTTCACTCATGTACTCGGAGCAAAGAAGAAAAAAAGAATAATGCGATCATTCCTATAAAAAAAAAAAAAAGAAAAAAAAAGGAGCAAGCACAGTTTTGTCTGTGGTTCACAAGCTACCAGTTTCCGGGTTTCCTGTTGCAAAGCTTTGTGCGGACATCGCATTTTCTCTGTTCCTGGGTTTCGTGTAAAGCGATCCTGGCACACCACTGTTCCGGACCGTCTCCAGTGATCCATTACTCAGGCATGCCAACTGCACCCTTTTTAGTCTTCCAGCTTTGGCAGCTTGTAGAACAGGCACACAATCAGAAATGTCATCCCGGGAGCTTCTTGCAGCGCATGTTTCTTTTGCAAATCACTGATTTTCTTCTTTCCGAGTGCCCACAAGCATACACATGCCCCTTTAACCCCCACAAGAAAAAGACCAACTCTTAAGTCTCCATCTCAGTATTAAAGCCGTTTGCCTTACCATTCATGGCTCATAATAACCTGCAAGCAAAACAGGTAATTTCACCATGTGATTTATTATTTTTTTTATTTGGCCCCAGGCTTTGTAGAACTAAGCCAATGGAGAGTCTGATTGTTTTCAGACAAGGACAAATGAGCACACCGCATTCATTGAAGCTCACGCAATAATTAGCTCCCGTCAGGCCCAAGAAAAGTGGACGGTTGAGTAGTAGACGCATTGAAGTTATAAAAAGGAGAAAAATAAGAAGGTTTGAGGAAAGTGTTAGGCATGACACAGCTGCATGTCGTGTAAAAGTCTCCCGCCTCTGACGTGGTGCATGTTGAGGGATCAGCGGAACGCTGACGAGTGCTTGGGTGGGTTGTACAAAAGTACGGCTAACCTAGCTTTCCTTCTCGTGTGTGTGTGTGTGTGTGTGTGTGTGTGTGTGTGTGTGTGTGTGTG
>CALSCE010010667.1:7083806-7106850 GCA_943593645.1 Bovichtus variegatus | reverse complement strand
GTGTGTGTGTGTGTGTGTGTGTGTGTGTGTGTGTGTGTGTGTGTGTGGGGCCCGGTGCTCCACGGCTCGTTCTCCTAATCGTGCGGAAACTCAGACTACTTACAGGAGCAATGAGGGAGGTAATGAGAAAGTAATTTTTACTAATTTCAGCGAGTTCTGCTTCCATTCTGTACGACTGTGTGTGCCGTCTGCATCATTACGGGCAACATCTGCAACGACTCGCCATGCGTACGCCACCAAGAAGGGGGGAGAGCGAAGAAAGGAAGAGCGGTACATGAGAAAGACGACAAGCTGGTGAGAGTTTTGATGTGCCTCCTGTTGTCGGGATTCTCACTCACCAAGGTGGTTCTGGTCCGAGACAATGAAACCCTCTGTTTTTTTTTTTTCTCCCAACAAGTCTGTCCAAGCAGCTGCCACTAATCTCTGTTAGCAGAGCCGCACTAAACAGCTGACTACAGCCTTTAATCTGGTCCCACTGCAATCATTACCTCTGGAGCCAGCAGGGGGGGCCTAACACAATTGCAGAAGAGTAAACAAATGAAACCAGATTTGTGTCCATTTGTCTGTCATTCCTCTGGCTTTCATGTAATCTCATTTGAATATCTGTTAAGGAGCCAAAGTCGCCATCATTTCATCAGTCTGTCTCATGCACGCTTCGGGCCGGTTTGCCCAGTCTGTCAGTAATGTACTTTCTGTACCAATTTGGTTTTTTCCACCTTTGACCTGCAGGAGATCCAAGCTGGACGTGCACACACTCTTTCTACAACATAGTTCAACCTCATTAAACCATCTGTGGCCCCTGTAGCTCCCAGAGCGGGCCCTCTTGGTTGCTGTAACATTTTCATGGTCATGCCTGCCCGTCAAGCGAACACACTGAGGCGGTCACTTCAGATGACAAACCTCGGCACAGATTTGTCTTTGTGAAACCCGTCATGTACCGCAGTGAGGGCGTGTGTGTCTCTCTCGCTCCCTCTCTCCCTCTCTCTCGGCCCCAGTGCTTCTATGAAAGTCTTGTGACTTGACTGCTCTGCCATGAGCACATGAGGGGACAGGTGCCCGTGAAATTAAAGTCCGGGGAGGTTTTCAGAAGTGTGGAAGGAAATGCAGAGGGGCCCCTGCGCTGCACACTGCAGATTCTTTCTATATGGCTGAGGCAGCCCACTGTGAGGAGCCCACAGGGAATAAGTTACCAGCAACTTGACGATGACATCTGGACATTTTGTTCTTTGCTCCTCTGAGGGGGAAGAAACTGGACTTGTTTGGTGATCACAGGGGTTTTGATGCTTGCTGTGTTATCAGAAGATGCAGTGCTTTGCCATTATTGTGCCCCTGTGCCTATTATAGATTCCATTAAGATGGCAGTTAAATTGGATGTCCCCATCAGCTCTGGAGCATGTTGTTTGTTTTAGAGAACGTGATGCTGAGTCACAGAAGTATTATTAAGTCTTTCAGAAGATAACAGATGAATTAAAGTGACAAAGCGAGCAAGAGGCTGATGTCTTTTTCCCCCCGACCAGCTTTATTTAGAAAATGAGAAATCAAAACACTATAAAGCTACAATCCATAGTTAAGATAAATTACTGTTATTCAAATGATTTTTAGTTTAGTGGAAGTGTCTCAAAGCTTTAAACATCAATGACTTGAATATGTGATGTCAAGTTTCACAGCAGAGCAGAGCCATTGATAACAGGCAGGACACTGACAGTGCTTCAGTAATTAGGGAAGTACAATAATTTTTATCACAGTAAAAGCTTTAATCAGTCCTCAAAGTCCAGCAAACGGCTGCAAGTCATTTTTAACCAAAGCTTCAAACTGATGCCAGACACATGCAGCTGCAGGACGCGCTGCAAAACAAAGTTGAGCTCAACGTCTCCAGCCCTCCAATGACGCGGCGAGGTATGTTTTCATCTCATCACCTCCGGTCCCTTCTCCCTCCGCCTGTTGCTCTATCAAAACGTTTTTCTTTTTTTCTGTTAACGCCGACGCGGCGACCGTGTAGCTGCCGCGCTCGCAGTGTGAACATTGCAGTACAATCAAAAGAGCAGGTAGATACGTTTAGATAAGTTACAGTTGGGCTTAAGGTTTTAAGCTATAATCAATGCATATATTAACAAAGGATCAAAAGCCTACTTGTATGTGAAAGCAGTTGCTCATAGTCACACCTACGGAGAATAATCCTCCAACTCTGCAGTTCTTCACCGTCTAATTGTTTTAGCTTCATGGCCTGAAACTTGATTTGGCAGGCAGCTGTTTTTAGTGCACACTACCGGCTCCGCACCAAACTGCAGACATCTGAAGACGAGCAGCTAGCAGCTAAAGCCATTTCCCTCGGCAGTTACTAGAGATATGAATGTTTCAAACTTATCAGCTGACACAAACGCATCCAAATAAATGCTAATGTTGCTCTGTGTCTGCTGGAAACATGTTCGCTATATATCAACTTCATAAAAAGTGAAATTATTTGAATGTTGTGTTTACAGCCGCGGCCAAAAAAACTAAAATCAATAAATACAGCGTGGAGTTCAGTTGTGATTCCCAGAATAACAAACTCCCAGGCCTGTCTGTCTGTCAACTTATTTAAACTATTTCTTTAGTCTTTCATTCTCTTGTAAGCAACAATTTTATTTCTCATGTTACCAAATTCTTGTTTGGCTTATTTTCTTCTGCTACTATTTTTCCCTTTTGTCTGTTCAGTTTTATATTTAGTTGTGCTTTTATTTATCTCCCAATTCCATGTACTACTGCTCCCATTAGTAGCTTTTCAAAGACGCAGCACGTACAGCATCTTTTTCTGTATCTATTAATAGTAATATTAATATGTGCAATCGAAAAACAGACAATAGATTTTACCATTCAAATTCATGTAAATGCAGTTATCAAAATCTCACCAAAGCTTAAAAAAATCAAGTTTAAAACTGGCTGTGCACCGTGGTTACAGGTTAGAGTAAGCTGATATTATAGTCTACTAATGGCTGCAGACAGTCTCAGACACACGCTACAAGTTGCAGACTGCAGCGGATCATTTCCTCCGACCCATCACCTCTGATGAAGATGTAATAAAGGCACTTCCAGATATTTCATAAATATTAAAAAATGTACGATTTCGATTTAAAAAACAATCCTGCACAATCCTCCAAGGTGACAGTTCAAATGATGAGCAGCAAAAACTAGATCTTGTGTAATTTTCTTTACCATACAGGGTGTCATTTCATCCCATGAAGCCCAGAAACTACTCCAAGCTCACAGTAATCTTTTGGAACTCCCATGCAACCAATCTGGTTTTTCCACAGCAGCCACTTTGTGCTTTTAAGACATTTTCCTTGCATGGCTGAGGAAGGAGCACATTGTAAATGAAAGATTAGTGCGATTGTGTTACATTATTGTGAGGTTCCCCTCTCAGCTTAGGCTGATTTGTGAGCCCGTTCAGCGATGTTTCCGGCACACTCCCTTTGTAATAGATTCACTGGGCCTTGAATTGTTGTGCAGTAGAGGCAGTTCAATTAATACAGCACCACCATAAAATAACTATTGAAATGACAAACGGGTAAATGAATAAGCATTTGCCTCTGCAGGCGCGGGGAAGGATGTGTGTCTGCTGAAATTTATGCCAGCAAATCAAGCGCTTTTGGGGACGATGATGCAGTCAACTAAATATATCCTGCTGTCGCACACAAGAAGGGGCAGGTAAAAGATGGCCCCGTTATCTCTCACACCATCGACTGATGATGGCTCATTTGAATATTTACAGCTGCATCTTAGGTAGGTAGAATGATCTCCTATCATTAGGCCACGGCCCTTCAGTGCAGCATAAAGATGCATCAAAGATGGCAGTAAATGCAAGGAAGAAAAGAAGTTAGCATGCACTGTGCTCTCACACGGGAGAAAAGAAAAGCCTCAGGACGCCAGTTGGCTGTGTTGTGGGATAGAGAACGCCCTCTCACTGTTGTCAATATTAATTTCCAGCCGCATTGACAAAAGCTCCCAGGATAAATATGCATGAAGGCTAAAAGAGGGAGAGTAAGAACTCCTGGTTTTAGTCAACGAGCCCACAGTGTTCACTGCATGCTGATTAAACACTCAAGTGCACGTTGACGAAGTCATGTCTGACAACTGCGGAGAGAATTTTTAATTTTACACTTTGCCACATCCAAGAGGTTGTCTCGTATTTGTCACTCATGGCTGCTGTTTTTACTGGCTGTAATTGGACTAAGATGTTTTTCACTATCCAAAGCTGGTTATTTTTGGTGTTGCCTGTCACCTCTGCTTCTAAATACATTTGGTTGTGGTTGTCTTCTGACATTTCCCGGCAAGACTTAATTTGGAATTAATGGCCATCATGCGCGGGGCCGGGAATTGCTCAGAAAGAGAGATGCTAATTCAAAATGATCTGGTTCAACGAGAGCTAATCCTGGCATCAGTTTAAGAATTAGTTCAAATTACATACACAAGTCCCTTTCATCGATGGCTTGCAGGAAAGCGGATGGTGACCAGAGCGTAGTTCACATAGGTTTCAATCAGCAGTGTCTAAATGAATTAAGAGGTTTAAAGCCATTGCTGTTCTGGTGCTGGTATTAACCTGGTGCTTCTCATTAGCCACCCCTGGCTGATAAAGAGAGTAAGGGGAGCAGCGGTGCAGACAGACACCTCTTGCTGACAACGGGTGACAGAGTGGATCACACTGCCTCATGAATAGTAATGGCCGCCAACATGTCCCGCTCTCCCCCGTGTGAGGAGTGACGGATTCTTGTGTCAACAGGGCCCATGGCTGGGGAAAAGGACTGACAACTGACTGAGACATTCTGGAGGGAGGAAGAATGGAGAGGAGCGACAGAGAAAAAAAAAAAATCCAGTCCTGACATGAAGGCTGCGTCATAAGATTGTTTGTATGTCAGAGCTGCCTTCATTGCCTCCCTGAGAGCGAGTAAATAAACACTGTTTGCAGGGAAAGGAAGTGAGACTGGATTGTTACCCAGTGCCCTTTGGGCGCGCAGAGCGGGGCAGGCGCATCTCAATAAATCAGACTGAGCAGCCACTCTTAATGCACTCCCCAAACTATCGATAAGGGAAAGGAGAGGCAAACGCTGAGCAGTGATGTCACTGATAACCTGCCGGGCACACACTCTTCCTGACTGACCAGGTCTTTGCCAATCAATAGCAGCACAATGCCTCGCTTGGCAAACGCACAGGTGAGCAGAATGTCAAATAAGCAGCAAGAGACGGAGTGGAACAAAAGACAAACTTTCTAACCGAGCCTGAAGTTGCAGCGCAAGCTTGATGTTTAGACGGGAAACACCAAAAGCTCTTCTGAAGTCACGCTTTAGCCCAGTCTACAGTCCTGAAACAGGGAAGGGGTTGAATCACACCTCTGCTCCCAATTGTGTTTTTTTTTGTCATTTCCCACCAACAGGGAGCTGAAATCTGAGCACAGCTGGGTCTATGAATTGTTCATTTGTTCCCTGTGAACTCCCCTGGCCCTGGACAGAGTTTAGACCTAGTTGGTACAAAAGCAGGTTATAGGTTGCACAGGCAGTCACTAATCGAATCTGCCCATAGAGGCCAATTACAGAAAAATTGTGTCCGACATGTCTCGGGCCTTTTAACACAGCAGTGCACGACACGTTGTATACCCGCTCAATACACGGTCCTTCATCTCATTTCAAACTACTCCACCTTCCACACTGCTGTCATGTGCATCTCTCACACCATGGAATAAATGATCTACATGGACCTCGTATATTGACATATAGCAGGCTGCATCTTCTCTACATTGGGGAGCCGTTTTAATGTTCCACCTGTAGGAAAGGAAAATAACCGCAGAGCAAGTTTAGACCTCTGCAAAATGAGAAAGTTGCGTTCCTCGTCAACAGGTGGGCCTGGCTGACGCATGAATCAGTCTTCATGGTCATAGTACACTTTCATTTCTAACTGGTAAGCAGTTTCAACAGACAAAACAATTCATCAGATAAACCAAAAGATTAAAGTTGGCCTACTGCCTGCATTATTACAAGGTATTCGTTACAAATGATACCAACATTTCCCAGATTGATTTTCATTTTTGGTCAATATTTCACAATGTAAAAGCAGACTTTGGTCCAGGGCACTAGATACCATGTTGACTGATATTTCACATCTTGCTTCGGCTGCCGGGGATGTCGCATCCAAAAGATTTCTTTTGTGACAGAAACCACTGTTAATATTGGATCTCCCTCCCTCTAGACTTTTCTTATCACACACTAAATGTGCAGCGAGGCTGACATATCATGGTGCCGTTTGTCAAGACAGCCCTCAAATGGAATTTCTTTTTCCTGATTAAACTCAGATGAACTATATTTTCGGGCTATTTGTTGTCACAAATTCAGCCAGTCTTCACATGGATGCGATGTGTGCCTTATGCCAGCTGTCAAGGCTTACTGGTGGCAGAATGTTTCCATGTCTTAAATGAATGATAAAGTGAACTGCAACAGCTCAAAACTTGGGCTATTTGGCGAATAAACTAGGTTGAGTAGTTAAAAGAACTGTGGCCATTGAGCAATGCTCTTATATAAAGCTTGTGACAAACTGCACTGACGCACGCTCCATTAGATAATCTTTGACTCAATTTGTTTCTATATTTATGTTTCTAGTCATTTCAGTCAGTGGAATGGAAGGAAAATGTTCCTTTGAATTTGATTTTCACAGCAGAAAAATGAGGGGATGCTAATCTAAAATCTTAAGGACCATATTAAAAGCAATGCAAAGACATTTACTCGGCTATGTAATTCATCATATGCCATTAATGTTGGATTTTTGTATTATTTCCACATTAATGTGATCACTGCACTAAGGCAAGTGACTCACAGCAGTTCATCGTAGGTGTTTGTATACAAATTGAATATTTTGGTGTGTGTAAAGGATAAAAGGGGGGAATCATTATGAATTCTGAAAAGCTGAGCACGATTTCCAGCATCAATTATTCAAGTGTACAGCCTGTTTCTGTAATCGCTCTCCTATTGTCCGCTAAACGTCCCAAATCACCACAGAGTCGACATGGAAGAAGACCGAGCGCGTGCTCAGCAGGAAGTGATGGGATGGGGTTTCCTTCAGCATCATTCATGATTTACACGCTGATAATGTGATGATTCAAATCAAATAAAAAAAAAGGTGCAATACTTTGAATATATAGGACACCACATTACACGAGACGTTACATTTACGTCTTCACATCTGTCTGACAATTTTGCACAATACAACTTCTAAAACTGCACATTTCCATTTTTTAAAATCAGATACACTTTTTTGTATTTATTTATAGTATCGTCATATTGTATTTTTCTTCTATATTCATGATACTATGTTTATGTTAAAGTCAGATTCTGATATATTGAGACACACGAGGCCTTTCAATCTGTTTACAGGTTGAATCGTGCTCATTTTGTTCTTACGAGTTATGAATCTTTATTTTCAAGTGAAGTACACAAGTACAGATTTGCCAGAAAATTCTCATGTTCATTTATTAGACAAATCAATAACCTTTACCTAGCAATGTATTGTACACGTCGAGGACTGCCTTGGGGTAGCATGATAACATTTGCTAATTAGCAATAAACCAAGTACAGATGAGGCTGAAGGGAATGCCATTCGTTTTGCAGGTAATCATAAACGAAATTATTGTACAAATTAAAACGCTGACCTGATGATGGCGCTAGATGAAGTCACAGGATGACCACAGTTATAACGATTCATCCTGAGGGGAGATTGATATCAGATCTACCAAATTTCATGGCACCTGCTAATAGTTGACAGATTTCAGTGGACGCAGGTGGCGGACAAACCGAGCGGCCGGCAGTGCGAGATGAAAAATGACGAGCAACAAAGCTTGCAAGCTGAGAGCAATTTCACAAAATGATCAATGCTCCGACCAAATTTGGGCTGTAAACGTCCAGGTTAGGTTGTAAATATAATTAACTTTTGTTGTGGAGATATAATCCATGAAGGACTGAGAGTAAAACAATCATAATGCCAGAATCAATAATCACAGGGACTCGACAGCATCAATCCGCAGTTGTTCCATTTAATCAATCACTGCTGGAATCACTTTTAATCTACTTTTTTTTTTTCTCACCCACTTTGTTTTGCGGTTGGATTTTGGCCATCGATAGTTGTCAGTCCTATCATTTATTGTCTGGTTTACAGCAAACACTGAGGTTGATGTTCTTTTCAGGGGGGGGGTTTACTCTTCTCTGGGAGCTGGACGGCTCCTGGTTAAGGAATCAATTTGACTGGACAGCCTTACAAATTGCATAAAGAGACAAAGTTGTCCTTGGAGTGCGCCACAATTGATTGATGGCTCAACACACTTGTGCCGTAAATCCTCCCGACAGAACGGAGACAAATCAGTCGCCTGCTTCTCCCCAAACCCCCCCCGCCCCACACCCCTCCTGTGCTATTTACCTACCTTCACTATCTTCCCTCACACAAAATGCCATATGATTCAAATGTATTCCAAACAAAGTCAAATTTCTTCCAACCTATGTTTTGCCAGAAATTGTGCAAATGTGCATTGGCTACACACAAATATGCTTATCAGACACTTTATATGTAAATGTGCAGTGAGAATTGAATGACAGTGAGTTTATGTTGTGAGGCTGTCACAAAATTAAAAAAGCCAACTTGTATAACAGTTTATTTCTTTTGTTTTTAAAAATCAGCTCAGTCGCCATCCTACTTGAGATCATCATGTTCTTGTGATGTGAAAAAACAAGGCATGGAGAAAAGCACACAGTTTAAAGCCCAAAGTTAACAGCACTTGGGAGATAAAACAACTTCTCTCGGGGGCTGTGCTGTGCTCGGGATATGGCAGTCTTCCCTGGGGAGGCCACACCACTGTTTGTTTCTGGAGAAAAACACTACAGGCATCTTTTTAAAGAACCCCCACTAATCAGAAGTGATCCGTTCACATGTGCCATCCACTTACCCTCAGGAAGGGCTGCAGAGAAAAAAAAAAAAAATGCAGGCTAGTCACTGACAATGATGGGAAAAACATCCAGAGAGGAGTTGAAGCATCAGGAAGACCAACAACAGCATGCAGTCCATAATAAATTCATCTGTGCATGTGTACAGCAGTGCAGAAATACTTGTTCTGCAAACATGCCTGAGCAGAATTTCACACAGGTAGAATGTAAAAGAAGCCCGAAGAACAAATGAAACCAAACAACTCCAAAAAAAAAAAAAATTAAAATTAAAATCCAGCAGCACCACTCAAGAAAAGATAAAAAATATTTAACCGTTTCCATGCACACAAGAGGGCAGAGTGGGCAAACAACACTCTCCCTGCCTAATGAACACACTGCAACTGGATGATACCATAGCGCCTGGGGTTTGTGTGAGCAAGTGGGTGGGTAAATGTGAGAGTATACACTGTCGTTTCTTTTTCTTTCTTTTTTTTTTTTTTTTTTTTTTAAATACAGTATGTTTATGTTGGTGCGTAGGTACAAGCAGGTAGAACACAAAGTAAGCCATCTGTTCAGGATTGAATGCTACCATTCCCACGACCACTGTTACGAGACAGAGTGAAGGATTTAGAGTTAAAGTCTAAACTAAACACTCAAGGGGGGAATATTAGATTCCTTCTGTTGTATGCATGTTAGTGTCCTCCCGATTTTCCTACCGTAACAGATAGGTATAAATAATTAAGCAGCCTGTTGCCCTGAATAGCCGGAGAGGAAAAGAGAAGAAGGAAGGACAGAGGGAAATTAACAGTGATCAGCCCCGCTTGCAGCATTTTAAAGTACCACAACATTGTCATAATTAGGTCTTCTCTCTAGGAATCACCAGGAATTTCTTATACTCTGACAAAAACCTGCTACACTCCCTGTCTTTTTCCTCACAATTAAAATACAGCCTTCGTTGCTGGTTACATGAATATGCAGTACGCAACATATTCTCTGTCACTTTAATGAGAGCGATAAATGCTATGCTAGCTTCGGCTATTTATACATTTTATGGCACAAATTGTGGCATAAAGGGCACAAATCAGATGAATGACAGACGAAGGACAGCTGTGGCATCCTCCCTCCATTAAACGCTGCAAATGGAACAACTGTGGCCCGGGCGGTTAATTAGCCAGAGAGGGCCTAATCAGAGTTTTGGAGCGGTGGTCCTCCCCAGGTAACACACTAATGGGAGAAGCTTGTGGACACAGATGTAAAGAGCGTGGAAGGAGAGTAACTATCGGCTTTGGGCTTCTCAAAAGAAAGGTAGGAGTATCCCACAGTATATCAAGTTTGAGATAATGATACATCTTTAATTCGTGAAGTGGTTTTGTATGAGGCAGTGGCTCCTAAACGGGGCGGCGCAGGATAAATACAATCGGTATTTCTCACCAAAACCTTTTGTGTGCATATACTTGAAGGGGATGATTTCATCTCCAATAAAACCTTTGCAAGGTCGATTTAAAAAACTATATTTTCAAATCATGCATCATTTACATCCATGTTTACCAGCTTGCTGCTTCCTGTTTTTGCAGGCCGATTGCCGAGTGTCTTTGCATGTTAGTGAAACGACTGTTCAGTGGCGTAGTGTCAAACCGCATGCAGGAACGTGCACCGCGTCGTCTGCATGCTCGTGCACGATACTAACAAACGGGGACCCGCTTGTAAAAAAATACTCCAAATTGCTATTATTGGTCTACATCTAAGGGAACCTTTAACATGACTGCAAATATGAAAAAATACAAAAAATGTTTATTTCTTAAATATTCGGTCGTGGCTTGTTTTTTTTTTTTCCTAAAAAAAAAAAAAAAACATCACGTTTCTATATTTCAATTCATGTACACAGAACAGCTGCTTCATCAGGGAGCTGATCCAAAGTGAAGGAGCCAATTCTCCATTTCTTTTTTTTTTTTTTTTAAACAATGATTTATTTGATTGTAAAAATGTATCATTGAGTTTAGTTACAAGTGCTTTTTTACTTTGGAAATAATTGTAGTCCTTTAGAAAGGCTCTTCATTTTCGAGTTGCCTCTATAGTTTGTTAAATGTATCAAACTTGTATCAGCCCCATCATAAAGGACATTAATGAGTAACTGGAACAAAACGTATTGAACAACAAATTTAATTAGTCCTGATCCAATAAAAAAGGTTGGGAATCTTCTTTATAAAGACATTGCTGTGTGATGAAAACCTCCTGTCTGCCTCCTCAGCAGAGCAGTTGCATGTTGAAGTCAACAGAGGACAGACTGGAGCATGTGGAGGAGCTCGCACTGAGGCAAACAGTCCCTGAGAGCAGACACGCGAATGCCTTCAGCACGCTGAAGTTAACCTGAAAAGCTTTCTGTATACATATCAAACAAGGCCCCCAAAATAAAATGCAGCCAACTCCTGTTACATAATCTACCAAACAATCTGTTTCACAGAGGAAAGAGCGTTAGGATGAAAAGAGGAGGAGGAAGAGAGGAAAATGCAAAAATAAATGAAAGTCAAGTTGTCCTGACTGATGATGTGATGCTGTAAACAGCTTTTTTTCTAACAATTAAAGAGCAGGGGCTTATTGATTTCCAATGGTGCTCTCGAGTGACTTGCTGGCTGTCACAATGAGGCCCGGGGTAAGGTGACCATGTCTCTGCTCAACGTGATAAACCTTGCATGTCATCAGGTAGGGAGGACGCGGTGTCCCACTTCCCCACCCCACCCTCTCTGCCACAGACTGCCGCTACAGCATTTATCATGGTGCGCTGTGGAATTACGGGCCACTTCATTTAGTAATGAAGTCACCAAGGAGTTGGCGAGTGCAGCCGACACCTAGCACACCAGGAGTAAGAGAGTCAAAGTTAAGAGTCTTTGAGTACAAACATGTAAAGTGCAGCTGCCCAAAAACACCAGTTCTATGTGCAATATGAATTTTCTCCAGATGACACCTTGGCCATCATGCGACTCAATGTGCGGCTTTACAGGCATCATGGGAAGTGGCAACCTAGATGAGGGGTCAACTCCAGTCCTACTCCGGCGATAAACAACCATAAATCAGAAGACGATCTGTCACTCGAGTAGATCCATCATGGGCCAACCCGCGGCGCCTAACAAATGCACGCACACACAAATGCTTGTAGCACGGCGAGGAAAATAGAGAAAAGGCCCATGCAGATTGATTGGCTCTTTTAAATGAGTGGCAGTGGGGTTATGTTGATCGATTCCATGGGTAATTGACTGATTCTGGTGTTGTTAGAAGTGGAGTAACGACTACATGTCAGCGCTGTGATGTGACACAGCCCGCGGGCATCTTAACTTATAGACGTGAGAGAAAGGAAGTTAATAGCGAGCAAAGAAATTGTCCTCAGTGAAAAGCTCTCCGGAGAGCAAAAGCTGTGTAAAACAGGGTTTAGTGGGCAGATCGCGCCAACAGGTCATAACAATGTGCTGACAGCAAACGCTTGAAGCTGAAGGAAGCCACCGAAAACGTGAACGTTTCGAAAACATCACCAATCGAAATCCACAAAATGGAAGCGCATACATCCCATACTACAATTATCTTGCTTGCCACGCTCATTTGCACTGTATTTTAATATCAAGTCATGGCTGAAATGCACGCTGCATATAAATATCCTTTTTTATTGTCACTTGGAATAAAAGTTGATTGGAATTTTTTTATGGTGGAGAATTCAGCCAAAATGGAGGAGCTTCTCATCTAATATTCCTACACCTCCGCCGGCAAGTCTCCGTTCTCTCAAGTCTAGACCAATCAATGAATTTACTTGTAACTCAGGCATTGAAGCCAAAGAGGAGTAGGAGTCCATATTTGGAAACGTTCCCGCTTTGTGACACAGCCACTCAGAATTGTCACAAGTGCCTGGAGAAGAACAGATGAAAAAATGGTGAGTTTTCTGTAGATCTGCAAGAAGATAAGAGACAGAAAAAAGGTCCAGAAAATGCCAAATCACTTCAGAGTGAAGGACCCCTCCCCTATGGTAAGATTCAGCCAGCTTTATTATGGCCGCTGAGTAGAGGGAAGGACACTGATGCATAGAATATCAAGCGGCTTTTAATTATTCTTGGGAAAAGCGCACAAGCCCTTGGCTTGTTTACGACTTTACCGGAAACAGCTTATGATTGCTTTGTAATTATCTCCTTGATAATGTAAAATTTACCCCCCACCTCCCTTCCGTCCACTCCTTTCCGTAGAACACCACACAAAAGTGATAAAGCATTCATCATTTAGCCCAAATGTTTTAACTTTTATTTGGGGGAGGGGGAGGGAGGGCTAATAGATTATGGGTAATGAAGCAGCTCCAGCAGTAACACAAATAGGACTTGTTGTGAAAGACACAGGCTGAGGCTCGCCTGTGCTGTGATAATCAGTCTCTTTTGTCTCATGATAAGCGGAGAGCCTAACCTTCACCCAAAGAGCACATCATTTCCCCTATGTGAGACTTAATGAGACATTAGCCATACTAACAAATGGTGGACGAGAAAGTGAAAGTGACTTTCCAGGTAAAGGCCGTTAGCCTGACCATAATCAGTCCCCAAGTGCAGCTAAAAGATGGAAACAACTCTGAGTCCCCATCTCAACAGCTTGCTGTGGCTTTTACGACGGGCCTCCCAGGGCCCATCGAATGGCATGTAACATCTTAATACCCTCAAATAGAACAGGTAATCTGCTTTTGTTTTCGGCTAGTTTGCTGCGATACAAACAATGCAGTTTGGCCCTTTTGGCTTGTAATTCTGTTGAGGTCTAACACAGAGAACCATTGCCTGTCAGCTCGGGCATGAGCTTATAGTTTATTTATTGTATCGAGGGTTATCTAATACAGAAACCAGAATGGCACTCAGAGCGCAGACCTCCGCCAAGGCCAATGGTGCATTCACGTACTCCTCGGATGATCCTATTTCCAGAGTTGGGATTTCTTCCGACTGTTTTGTTTATGAGCCTTTTAGTTTTTAATATGGAAACAACATGTACGCTACGAAGAAGATGTGTTGTATTTTTTTGCTCAGAGCGTTTAAACAACATGCAGAGTTATTATTCTGACTTAAGGGGAGTTTACGTGAATTTTCCCAGTTGGGAAGAACTGTTTCCGATTATCCCTACACCACATGAATGCAGCACAAATGCCCCATCTCATAATGTAAAAGAAAGAAACATAATTTGTGTATCCGCCCAGTGATTCAGATCGGCCCATGCTACAATCGGGCCGGTAGTTCTTCCATAATCCTGCTGACAAACAGACTAAAGGAGCTGAAAACAACCTCCCTTTGTTTGAGCTACTACAGGCTTTAAACAGCAACACAGAGCACCGCTATCATTTACCATGAAGCATGGAATTTGTAATGTATTTAAATCATAGTTTAGATTGTATCAATATGTATTGAATCTGTCTGGCATTTCTGAAACAATGAATTGTGCATTAAAGTACCTTTTCTTTTGTGCAGCACAGAGTGGTTTGGAGATTTGGGACTGAAGACACAGTGGTGGATGGATAAAGAAAGGAAGTGACGAGCCGGTGCGTGAAGGGGCCCTGTTCCCCCGCCGGGCCTCCCAGCTCAATTAGCTCAGCTCATCCCGGCTTTCTGCTGATGGGGAAAATCAGCAACACCACACTGTACCACACAGTCCAGGGAGTCTAGCCTGTTAGTGAGTGAATGAGTGAGTCAGTGTGCACATTATGCGTCCGTTTATGTCTCACATGCAGATTTTGCATTTGTTTATTTGCGCATCAGAGAGAGACGGAGAGACAGAGAGAGACTGAGACAGAGAGGGAGGGAGAGAGAGAGACGGAGACAGAGACAGAGAGAGAGACGGCGACAGAGAGGGAGGAAGAGAGACAGAGAGGGAGGGAGGGAGGGAGGGAGAGAGAGAGGGGGGGGGAGGGAGGGAGAGAAAGAGAGAGGGAGAGAGAGAGAGACGGGGGAGAGAGATGGGGAGAGAGACAGAGAGAGGGTGAGAGAGAGAGAGGGAGAGAGAGAGAGAGACGTCTCATCTCTGAGATGGAGCCCCACAGTGCTCTCTGTATCAAACACCTGAACCAATTAGGCTGCACTTGGAGAGAAAAAAATCCCTTAAGCCACTTGTCGTAAACAGTCATGCAAAACTTAAAGTTATCAGAGAAGTTTGTCTGGATTCACTTATTCAGATAAAAAAAGATGAACTGGAGAGAGACCAAGACCAAAAAGTCTGAGTTATGGATTATGAAACTCCCGCCAGAGCCTAGAAAGGTTATATTTCCAACACTTTTCTGCCAACAACTCCAGGCTAAGAAAGAAACTTTTGAAACATTTTGAATCCTCACTCAGTACCAACAACAGAAAAAATAAATACTTTTTTTTTTTTTTAAAAAGATAAAAACTTTTTCTTCACTACTGTGGTAATCAAACTCTTGCTGAGAACATTTAGTGTCGTCCAGACACTGGTGGAGGTCTGCGGGGAAGATCACCGAGACCCTCGACAGTGCTTTCAGGGGGAGGCGGGTCATTGCTAAACGACAGTGTTTGGAGGCAGGGGCCGGGACCTCTTCAGAGACGTGGTGCACACCAGTGTCTCAAAGGCAAAGTGAGAAGGGAAGGATGGCTCAGTGTCGGGCGAGAGGAAACGTGACTGAAATTGCTTGGACAGCACAACTCAAGGCCAAAATCTATTTAATCATGTAATAAAGACGGTTCCAAAAAAGGCAGCGTAATATTCCTGCATCAAAACGCCCCCCCCACGTGACCCAGACACTTTATGGCACACAATACATTCACCTGACAACACACACTCATCTCATCCGCTGCTGTAACTCTTCACAGAAATTAATACACCTCTCACACATGCTCAGTCTTGCTTAAAATCTAGCCAAGAATGCTGCAGTGCGCCAAGTAACTAGCTAAACAAACAAAGTAAATACACTGATAATGGCGATGATAACATCCAAGGCGAAATGAAAGGATGAAGGTCAGTAATTGAGAGAAGGTGGGGAGATAAAAGCATGGTGTGGTTTGTTTTTCTCCTGGCAGGGGTCCATCTGGGCGCGTGCGGCGGGCTCCAGGGCGATGTCGGAGCACGTCTGTGCAGAGGTTAAGAAAAGCAATTAATCCACAGCGGAGATAATCAAAGGAACCTCCCCCTCCAGACACCTAGGTGGGGGAGGAAGAGAGAGAGAGAAAAGGGAAACGGAGAGACAGACAGAGAGGGAGATGGGAAAATACTTGTTTACAGGCACTGCTGGCGCCATCAAAAGCACAGGGGTTCAGCCCCGCCACCGGGGCCCTCCGTTTCAGGTGGAATTGATAACACTTCAGATGTACAATTCAATGTTTGTGAGAGTACTTTTACCTCCCGGTGAGAAGGCAAGGATTTTTCACAGTCTAAGCTGCATTTCCTTTCATCTCAGATTTCGCAAGGTATCAACAGATTGTCTACGGCGAGGAAGACATTTTCCCACACATAATCAAAGAATGTAGTCTGGAGTGCCTGCACGCCGCCTGCTATGATGTGGATTCAAACAGCAAAGTGCGAGAAAACAAGATTAATATCTCTGTAAACTAATATTGTGATTGTATTAATTTATCTGTGAAACAAGCAACTCACAGGGACACGATAAGGACCAAAGATGAAGCTGACAGATATTCAAAAAGCATCAACACTATCATTTTTTTTTTTTTTTTTTTTTAATCTCTCAACAAATATACAGTATGTATTCGGCGGCGGTAGCATAGTTGAAAAGCTTCTCCGGCTGAAAATCTTTACATTAGATAAACTAATGACATGACTTATTTTATCGCACCACAGGGAATCAAAGCTTATTGCTCCCTCTGCTGGTTCACATCTCCCTTAAGAATGTAAATTAAGTGTTCTTTGGGTACATCTATGTTTATGAAACCTGCTTCAGAGACGCTGCCCATCTCCTTCCTTTGTGCTGTACTGTTAAATCTATCAAAATGACCGTGGAGAGAACAGCTACAACTATGGATAGCATCACATGTCGTTATATAAATAAGTAGCAAGTGCCACGTTGCTATGATGTCGCCGTTTACACATACTATTAAGATCAGTACCCATGTAAACCTTCAACCTAAATCCTACACTGTAACAAGTGCCAAAATGTAGCTATATGATCAGTTTAAAGTATGTTAACATCTTGCAGCAAAAGCTGGCAGCCGGTTAACAGGTCAGCGGTGAGTAAGTGGCAGCCCTTTCACAAAGTCTTGATTAGATAATTACCCATCCATATCTGGGCAATATGTTGCAAGGGAACAACACACTTCTCTCATTAAACTGCCGACAGGCCCGGCTCCTGTGGGCTGCTATCAAAAGCAAGGTGATCAGCAGGCACACACTTGTTGATTAAAAACAAAAAGATGTGCCAACATGGAAATGAGATCCACTCCTTTGGGGGTCGTTGTTAGGCGGTGGGAGTAGTTGTAGGTACACAGAGCAGATCACGGACTGAAATCAGGACAAAAAGTAAATGAGTTTCTAAAATAGGCAATGAGGATTCTTTTTTATTTTCTGCCTCAAGTTTTTCCTGCATTTGTCCATTTGAATCTTAATTTGGAACGTCCAGTTCACCATAGCTCACCACTGCTCCCACTACAGAGACAAACAGGAGTGTCTGCTGACAACGGAAACCAACTGCGTCCGTCACCGGTTTCTTTTTCAACATTTATGTTGTGCAAGTTCACACAGATCACTGTCAATGATCCCCCCGCCAGTAGGCGGTGCTTGTTTTCAACATGGCAGCCGGGCCACAAACTTTTTCATGTCTAAGTACAATAAAATATGTTGGAGGAAACATTTAAGGCGAGACCAACAGAAGCAGTCACAGAATCTTGATTCATTTTTCAGTAGTCAGTCCACACGCACGCACGCACACACGCGATTTGTGTCAGATGCCGTAAATCCTCGGGTGTAAAGAGTCTTGCGGGAGTTAAAGACGCTCATGTTCATTAGTTGAAAACATACGTTCAGTTCACTAAACATGAGAACTTCTAATTAACACGTTTGTGCACAACGCTGTGAGGAATATAGACTTTATAGTCTAGCTTACATGTTGTTCTACAAACAAAAAGCACCAAAAGAAACGGACTCCGCTCATACTTGTGCCACTTCATAGCCTTTCATCATGACACCTTATGTAGCAGAGTCAAATTAACAATTAATCTTACTTTCATTTCCTGTCAGTCAACGTGGAGCACATCATTCTAAACTCAAAGAACAGAATCTACCTTTCTGCTGAGTCTGAGGAGAAACAGAAGTCCCATCCTCCCAAGAACTGCCATATTTAAATGTTTTATCCCTTTCTTGCTGCAAAGTGTGCCTCCACTAAAGCCATCCAGGCTACAGACTCATTACACTGAAGAAGAAGTGACTCGCATGGATCAAATACTGTACACAAGAGCGCACACAAAAGGAGCTTTCATTTAACCGAGCCACTGAGTGAGTAGTAACGTAACTTGAGCCTCGCTCTGATGAAACACGCTGGGGGCAGAAGCAGACACATAAAAAAATGCATTAGTCCTTACTGCTTCTGAGAGCACGCGGTGTTACCTGCAGCTTTTTTAAAGCGCCTTGAATGATAGGCTTCACCCTTTTGAGCTGGACTGCCAAGTGCTGGCACGCTTTTTGTCCAGACAAACTGAATACATTGCTTTTGAAGAGCAGGGATTGGAGCCTTGAATTCTAAAAAGGCATGCACAAAATGTGTGATGAAACTTTCAGCACCACGGACAGCGGCCCTGAAGAAGCCTGGCGAGGCGAGAGAGTGTGCGAGATGCAGAGAGGGGGAAGAGAAAGAGATGGAATAATGTGAGGGGCAACGAGTCCAAGTGATAATCACACAAAGCATCTCCCCCACCCCGTGCATTCCAGACATCCCCAGGTCTGCTCTTTCAAAATTGGAGGCGCCCACCACGCACACACCTTTTCCACAGTTTCCCTCCGTCTCTGTGTCTTAGGCTGAATAATTCAGGGCCTTTATCCAGCGCTCAAGCATGAGTGGATAATCTGGCCACAAGGACAGGCTGTGTCAACATTTCCCTTTACTTCCTTATTTATTTATTTATTTATTTATTTATTTACACACCCGCCGTAGGACTCGGAGGGCGAGGGAGGATATGCACACGGCTAACAACATGCTGGCAGAGCAGATGACCTGCTTTCAGAAGGTTCACTCTATTTATTTTTTATACATTTTTAATTTTTTACCAGGACACATTTTTAAGGGGAAAGAGTGCCGACTGTACCAGACTGAATGTTTTCATAGCAAAATCTGGAATGACAAGAATATGCTTCGTTGTTCACAAGTATAACGAGAGTGAAGTTGATTGAATTCAAAATGCTTGTTTTTATCCAAACGGTCTGAAACACAAAAGATATTCATGAACTCACAGTGGTGTGTAACTGAGAGAATCAGTAAATGCTCACATTTGAGAATCTCTGCCGTCTTTGCTTGATAGTTGACTTAGAAGATTAATTTACATTTAAAAAATGTGATCAGCTAAATCATTGAATCCATTTCTTTCAGCACTCCAGAAACGTAGAAAGAGGCTGGCGTGTTTTTATTTGAATTAAAAAGCACATTTTCAATGGTCACTTTAAAGTATCATGTGAAGTTGTGAACTTTTACTTTTCAGCCACCCGGGGCGGGGGGGGGCTGCTAACATATTCAACATGGATTTCAGTGTTTAGCAGTAGTAAATGTGCGACTCCAAATTGTTGTGCCAATTCATTTAGCAGAAGAAACAGCTGAGGCTTAATTGTTGCACATTTAAAACACCATTCACAATGACTTCTGAATCATGTTCGGGTGGCTTTTGTTTTCCATGCCTAAATAACTGTCACAATGACTCTTAGCGCAGCCAATCGCAAGCTCGGGCTTTAAGAGCCTAATCCTCTTTAATTTTGTGATTTCTTGTAATTCAAAAACGCTGGCCCACTAAATCACGGGAGATTTATTGTTTTAAAAGTCTTCCTCCGCTGCTTTGCAACCTGGATACAGATAACAGAAGAATAAATATCCTCCTGTATATATATCCTCCGCTCTCATGGTGGCATTCAAGTAAATTACCATAAAAATCACTGTACAAATATTTTGGCATCAATCATTGAGCGTAAATTGCTAAATAGCTTGGAGCCCTCTTAGCATTCAGAGCATGATTTCATTGGCATTCTTGTGGCAGATGACTTTAGCCTCACACAAATTAGAATGTGAGAATTAAGAGGGATTTCATACAGCACGATAAGTGTATTTTAAAGGCAGAACTGATTAAGCTTGAGGGAAGAGGGAGGAATTAGGTAATTATCTCCAAACAGACACCACTGCTGCTGCTGCTGCTGCTGCTGTTAGAAAACAGGCCCAACACTGCAGGATCAAAGTGCTGAGCTCCAAGTCTCCTCCACAACAAGCCCAGTTTAAATTACCTGATTTGAACACCTACCTGGCAACCCACGGGTCTCAGGACACCGAGATATGAAAGAGCTGGTGTCTTATGATAACACACACAATACTGCACTTTCTTCAAAGGGATGCTAAGTTTGTGTTTACTTCTAATTTATTTATAGAATTCCTGGCATAAGATTTATTTTGTCTACTAGGTTAATACATTATTGATTTCAAGGGCAGGATGTTTGAGCCCTTACAGAGAAATGTGGAAGTTCGGCAAGGCAACCTTTCAGAAAAGTGTAGGAGACACCGGCTCTCACTTCTCCCGTTTCATGAGATGTAACGTCGAGCAGCACAGAGTGACGGAGCTGCAGGTGGAGTCCACGGGAGGAGCACATACTAGCAAAATGAAGTTTTGGGAAGTTGCTACCTGCTCTCACCTCTTGCTGACTCACTCCCTCACAACTTCTTTCGTGGGAGTTTCTTTATTGAAATCAGAGCATGTCCGTTATAAACAGTAAGCAGCGCGCGCCGCGTCCTACCTGCTCGTAGCAGTTCTCCCAGGTGAGGTTCAGCAGGCACGAGGAGAACAGCTCATCTTCGGTCCGCGCATAACCGTCCATGGTGTGTGTGCCGGCTGCCGTCTCGCTCGTGGAGTCTGCGGAGTTCTCGTGCTGCAGACGGAGTCTTTTATTCGTCTTCCCTCGACGACTGTCTCCGTGTCTCCGCCCGGCTCGCTTCTTCTCCGCCCGGCGCCGCGCAAGCTGTCAAACGAGCAGCGGCGGTGTGCTGTCTGCTGCTTCCCCCCGTCACGTGGGCGGCTTCTTCTCCCAAAAAACAAGAGTGGGATGTTTCTTAAAGTGGGGTCCGCGGACCGCCTGCAGGCGTCAGCTACAGGGTCGAGTGTCCCCAACAAGATGACTTTAACTGCCCCCCATGGCTGAACGACAGGGTGTCATTCAGCCCTCGCTCACTAGACACGTGCAGCTTTCTGTTAATTAAACTCACCTGGTGCTCCAGCTGCAGTGGCTCCATGGCTGCTGTTTAACAAAGAGCCATCCCGTCTCATGAACTATTCCCTGCTTTATAGTCCCGCATTAACGTTGTGGACACTTTCAAATCTTTAGCGACCATTGTGCACGCTCACTGACCTGCTACTGCACTGACAATGGCATCAAATGCACAGCAATGCATTGTGGGATTCCTAGCAACAGGTTGTGTACATTAAGCTACTTTTGTTTCCACGTGGGAACTGTTGAAGGCGCTTCAGGGTGTGTGGGGTGCGTGGGTTTGAGTAACTTGGAATCAAGTGAAATTTGAATAAGTCTGATGACTTTTGACTTCACAAAATAAGAAAAACTTCACATTTTCTTTGACTTGTCATAAAGTGCTGCAGGATTGAGTCCTGAAATGAGTGAGAAAACTTTTAATGAATAATATACTTTCAATCAAACTTCGCTGGAGGGAAAAGTGCGAGGTCAACCAAAACATAGACGACAACTTACAAAATATTCAGCTCTGAAAGTACAAAGGATGACACACCAAAATACACTATCACTTGACTTTAAAATGTTTTAAGTGCATTTGAAAGTGACAATAAAACAACAATTTAACATGTGTCCCTCCACCACCATTCCTGATTTTGATTGACATCTTCCTCACGCTCCTGTTCCTGTGGGGAAGCACCTTTATCATTCATATTGTTAGTAGAGAGAGAGCGGTGACATTAATGCAATCCCCTGCTTAACGCTGCATAGCTTCAGCCTGAGCAGGGGTCTAATCAGACTGCAGAAGTGAAAACGCCAGCATGTGTGCAGGGCATTTAATTAGGATGAAATACTTCAATTAAAAAAGGTAAAATGTTAGACCTATAATTCTTTCAATAAGTATGCAAAAACTTCTTGGAACCCAAACCCGTAATGGTTTGAATCTCATTCTCTTCTCACTTTACTTACCTGCCTTATTTTACAGCACAAAATATAACAGAGCCCAGCGCAGCAGAGATGCATACAGCCAGAGGCTCATTTGAATCAGGTTATTCCCAAATCAGGTGGCACTGAAATAGAGCACTACAAAGCACACCCAAGCTAATTAATTAGCAACAGACAAATGTTCGAGCAAAAGTAAATAATATCACAATAATCTTGACGTGTTAATGCAGTATACCAACTGCATACATTTACCTGACTGCGGTTAAAACTCAAGATGTGCAGTTGAGCAGTTGGTCAGTTGTGCTATAGTCCCTCACAGTGTTGCTTCCATGATATTAAGGCTTTAATGCAGCTTCAAAAGACGAGCCCTGCTGGTTTTATTGTAGCCACGTAGCCTTCAAGGGGCTGATTTACATCCGAGTTGCCAGGTGAAAGCAGTAAACTAGCTGCTGCTCTGGAGCCCAGACGGGCACTGCTGTAATAGAGAGAAGGGTGTGGGGCTGCAGAGCTCCAGGCTCGGGCCCACCTCCTTCGTCGGACCCCTTCAGGTCCCGAGCTCGTCTCAAATTGTGTACGCCAGAGGTGACCATCAGGATACGATAGCATGCGTTCATTAGTTTCAGTCAGCCACACGACCTCCACCAATAACACCAATAAACAGTACAACCTTAACATTTCCATAACCGTAGCCTAATAACTTGTAACATTGTGAGAGTGCAAACGTCAACTAATGATAGCTAGCTATTCTAATTAGCTAGCGAATTAGCTATTCTAATTAGCTAGCG
>CALSCE010010667.1:7064267-7083796 GCA_943593645.1 Bovichtus variegatus | reverse complement strand
TAGCTATTCTAATTAGCTAGCGAATTAGCTATTCTAATTAGCTAGCGAATTAGCTATTCTAATGTCAACATTAGCGTCAGCCAATCCATGATTGGCCCCCCCACTAAACGGGCGACGCGGCTGGTGTGATCCCATTGCAAGAAGCTCATTTCTGTCGCCGACTTGTCTGATTGTTCCAGAGCTGCAGACATTTGCATCTGACCCGAACTTATCATTAGATTCACGTCACACCATTATGTTGTACCTGCTTGGATCTGCATCTAGATAAACAGCCTAAACTCTGCATCTCACTCTCACCTGAGCAGCGTCCTGATCCGACACCCTCAAGTGATTTCTGCCACTCCTACTATATCGATCCACAATATGCGCACTCTCGAAGAATCACATTTTAATTATTTTATTAGTCGCACAGACTATGATAGAGTGGGGATTAACGTGAAAAGCCTGCATGAAAAAAAATGTAATTTTATTGGTACATCTTTAGAACAGTATGTCAACCATTAGAATAATTGTCTCCAGAACAAAACCACTACAGTATTTGTTATCCACGTGCAGCCATGCTGAGCACAGAAAATCTTTCAGCTCACTGCAAACTGTAGAAGGAGGGCTGCTGGCAGAGCTCATTTGGAGAGCTGTCTTTTAGCACACTATTTATTGTGATGCGAGACCCGTGCAGTTAGACGGGCCTTTTGTTCATCAGCTTTCTTTGCTGGCCTCCTTGTTTGATCAGACGCGTTTGCCACGCATGATCTGCACCCTTTTGAAGTGTGGTCAATTGGCACAGCGCTGTGCATTTTCCTTTTTCCTTGAGAGATTGTCAAAAATTCACTGCAGTAGTGAGAGTATAGAAAGACAGAATGACAGTGAATGTCCCCCATGGTGATTGACCATAACACAGCGTACATATTTCATGTAGTTAACTCTCACAAGGCTTGTTAGCGGTGTCAATACTGCAAATTGTGGAGTAAAAATACATTAAATTGTTATGCCTTGGAAGAGATACAAACAAAGGATTTTGCAAGGCGTTGATCTTCCTGTGACAGCAGCAGGTCTGAGTGATTTAACACTTTTTGATTGTTGCTTTGCATATTTTAATGTAAATGCACAATTGGGGGGGGAAATGTGGTAAAGTGTGGAAGAAAGCGAGCCCTGATGTGGAGGAAAAGAAAAGGAATGATGCAAGCAAAATGAAGAGCGGTTTGTTCTTTAGCCTTATCTGTCACCATCAACCATAATCTGTCCTGTGCTGTAGATTAATTTAAAGATTATGGAGTGCCATACATTTGCACAGTGCAGGAGAGTGCCAAGGCACAAGAGAAATCACGGCTTCTTTCTGAATATATGGCGCAGCTCAGCTTGTGCCTGCGTCTTCTGTGTGCCTTCTCTGCTCTGCTTCTTCTTCTGCCCAGTGACACATGAAAGCTTTTCACGGAATCAAATCAACAGCCTGGGATAATTCAGTGTGACAATGTAACAATTGTGTTAGTGTGATTTTATGTGGGGATATTTCTATCGTTCACACATATCTCATGACGGCCGTGGCAGGGAAATTGGGTGAAAGTTCAGGACAGCCACCAATCCGTCGGAGTTGAGGGGGAAATAAATGAGGTCAAATCAAATGTTGTTTCCCGTCTGCCGACAGGTAGTGGTGCACATTTCTGCACAGGTGCCTTCAGTAGTTGCGTGATTCATTTCAAACTGGCAGCCCATTTTAAACATGCAGTCTACATGCCACATCTCCCCTACATAACCAATTTATCAAGCCTAACCCGGCGGTACGTGCATATACTCCCATATCACAGAGAAGGCTGGAAAGCAACTGTCATAGATGGCATGATTGAATTGTTCCCTTGCACTGTCACCAGAGGGGCTATTACTTCAAATTAGCATACAAATTCAAACCAGGACAGATGGATTTGTCACATTCCATTCGCCATCTTCCTGGAAGATTGGCTGTGCTTGTGCTGTGTGATGGAGATAAGACACCTGTCTCGGCTGCGATTGGTGGGGTAAAGGGCCAGCGTGGGATGGGAGGAGGACTGGGTGGATTTCCTGAAACGCTGAGGTGTTCTGCAATAAACTTCCCTACCCACGGTCTCAAATGATGATGAGGCACCATACTGGACTCTGTGGGTGGTGGGAGATGGAGCTGCAGCGAGGTGGTGATTCACACTGTTTGGAAACACGCTGAACAATACCTGTCTGGTATTTGTTTGTGTTTGCTACTTTTGTTGAGTTACTGTCAAAGAGCCACAGAAAATAGGCCCTAACTTCAGCCCAGGGTGCAAGAACAGATGTGTTATAAACAGCTGAGCGAGGAAATGTACAGCATATCCTCCACTTTAAATAAGTCTCCAGCTCGAACAGCTAAACAAAAAGCCAAACTGAATCTCATTCCAAATGTCAGAATTGAATTTTTCACTACAATGGCACGGAGGGTGCAGACCTCCACCGAGGCCAAGGCTCCTCGCATGGTCCCATTCCGGGAGTTAGGAAGTCGTTCTTCTGACTTTGGTGCATTATGAGCTTTAAGTCCTAAAGTGGAAACATGGACGCCACAAAGAAATGTGTTGCATTTCATTGCTCAGAGCGTTTAATCAACACATTGTTACCAAGTTGTTTTTCTGATTTGAGGGGGCGCTCACATTAATTTCCCCGGTCGACACCTCTTTTTTTTTCGCCGATTATTCCGACACCACATGAACGCAGCACAAATGCCCTATCCCGCAATGTTAACCAAAGTGAAACATAATTTGTGCATCCGCCCACGAGATTCAGATCTGCTCCAAAATGTAACGGCTTCTTTCTTGGCCCATGCTACAACCTTCCACCAAGTTTCATGAAAATCTGGCAGATAGCTTTTCCGTAATCCTGCTGACAAACAGACCACATGACCTCCCTGGTGGAGGGCTCACACAGCCACGACACACCGACTGCATTAAAGTAGCACTGCATGCCTTGTGCCCTCACATCAGACACTAACACAATACAACTTGGAGACATTATGATTTTCATTTGTAATTATTCCGGTGTGAATCAATGGGAAGTATCGAGTAAGAAAAAACTGCTCTTACCTCAGGATCAATCCCATATAATTTCCAGATCAGCTCAAACTAATGGGTTTTCTATTGGCTTCACTTTGGAGAGACTTCTCTCCGGCACCATTTTGAGGTTCTGTGTACGTTCCTGAGGAAAAGGCCATCCACTTAAAATACTCGTCTCCCAATAGTCCAAAAATATTAAAGCACACATGCTAATTTCCTGACTTAGCATATTACACAATCTGCAGGCTTAATTTAAAACTCCCTGAGCAGGTCCAGTATCTCAGGCTGCCTACTCCCAGACACTACAGAGATTGTGAAAAATGCTTACTGCTTCCTTTCTGCCTCCATCCGCAGGTCAATGTTATGTATATTATTCCCTTACAATTGATGTAGAGTTGAGATGCAGAACAGGGGAAGGCGAGGTCGGGCTATCATAAAAGATACCCGAACAAAAAGAAATCTGGATTAGAGAAGCAGTTAAAGAAATTGCTTTTTAAAAAGGTGATTCAAGAAACCTGTGAAAACAAAATGGGGTCTTTGATTTGCATTCGTCATTGTGCCCAAAGTATAACTCAAACTTAGTTGATAAAAGAATAATATTGCTTCTTCACACTTCCAATTCTTCCACACAGTCTATCCACCAAGTACAGCTGAAACAATTAGTCCATTAATCAATCGACACAAAGTCAATCGACTACTTTGATGATGGATTAAGCGTTAGTCGTTTTTCAAGTAAAAATGTCAAACATTTGGCTGATGCAGCTTCTCAAAAGTGAAGAATTGCCGTTTTGCTTTGTCTTCCGTAGTTGAGGTAATATCTTTGGGTTTTGGACCCTCTGTTGGACAGAAACAGTCAATTGATTGTGCCAGTTTTTGCTCTGGGAAATAGCAATTTTTTGGTATTTCCGGACATTTTATAGACAAAATGATTGAGAGTACTCCACCGATTTAGTATTGCCCTCCGAAAACACGATGGACCAAAAGTAAAATAAAAATAAAAATCGATGCAGCAGAATGAGAGACAGCGTTTTTATTTTTTATTCCATGCATTCTTCTTCCTTGTCAAAACCTGGTGCAGCCATTACCCACAATGCAACTCTGATTTGGGTACGTTACGCTGGTCGTGGGCAGACAGAGATGAGGCTACAGGTCTGTTAAAGTCACTCCACACTCCCAGAGTTTTGTATTTATTTTCAAACTTATAGTCTTCAGCCCCAACTGACGCTGACTCACCTTCTTAAAACATTAAATTCAAGGACTTTTAAAAAGGACTTTCCAGGCCCAACAGGGCAGTTTGAGGCACGGCTCAATGTTAATTACGTCACACTTTCTCAAGGCAGGTGACAACGTAGCCCATTTACTAGTGTAACGTAACTTAGCTTAACTTAACGAAGGACCAGGATGCTTCCCCCACACACACATGCACGCACGCCTCTCATGGGTCCAGTTATTCAGACTCTTCATTGAATTCACTCTGCCACTCACAGGCAGCTCGTCTCATTTAGGTTGTTGACCCACAGAACGAGGGGAAAGCCCCCCCACTCAGTGTGCCAAAGCTCAACGGCTTCCCTTGTTGCTCAGGAATTCTTACACGCTTACTGTTGGACACTACATTTAAAGTTCAACCCGACAGCCGTGGTTCAACTAGTAAAACTATACTATCTTCAAGCTGTGTCACTGACCGTTACTCTGGTTATTCTCCAGATCACTGCAGTGCTGAGAATTCCTGCTTCTCCCAACAGCGAGCTTTACCTTCCCATTTGCGAGGCGCTGACACAAAGCAGTAGCCAGAACAGGCTCCAGCACAGCAGGGATTTCACACTGATCTTCTTCTGAAACATTTGTAATTAACATTCCCCCTCACTCCAACTGTTTCTGAAGCTATCAATATCCCAGTAAGAAGATTTAACTTCCCTGAAGAGCCAGGAAACGAGCTGGATTTGGCAGGTCAAAATGTGATTGCTCAGTTTGTGCGCGTGCGCGTGAGTGTGTGCGCGTGTGTGTGTGCGAGGTTTAAGTGAATGCACAGATTATCCTGTTATTTTAATGCCGACACTGGAAAAATGTTTTATTACAAAGTAATTTTTATTAAGTTGAACAGCGACAGGAAATGTGAGCAGAGTGCCCCTCTTAGTATCTCCATGACATGAAAACAATACATTATGCCTGCATCAAATTACAGTATAAATTATATTTGATCAAAAGCTTCCATGGACTTTTAGTCGTTTCAGCTGGAGAAGCAAGACAACAGCTAAGAATCCCGAAGCTGAGACTCAGTATGGATGTCGTAAAGAGGAATGTTGAAATGTACATAAAAGATCATGCTTTAAACAGAACTGGTTAAGGACTATATTCCTGATAACCAGTTAAATACAGTCCATTTATGGTAGTGCTAAACCCTCTGGGCTTCAAAAAAAACTGACACAAGGTGGCCTTCAAAGGACACAATTCATCAATCATCATGAAAATACATTACACACTGAGACCAAAATAGAATTGAAAATTAAGTTGTTGATGAAGAAGGAAGAAAAAAAGACCGCTTAAAAATGAAGTTGACTTTGTACAGATACTGAGAGGCTGTGGCAGCACATGCAAACCTTAGTACTGAGTGTATTCCTTGGATGAGACTTTTGCAATGATACGCTCCAACTGTCTCTTTGCTTCACACTGGGGGAAGTTACTCATCTCATAGTACTGCGGGGCGATTTTCACCAGCCTAGGAAAGAAAGAGAGTAAAAAATTAGTCACAAATTTTGTCTTCAGTGTTTACTTGTGGGAGAACGCTGTTCGTCCTTATTCACACAGTGACTGCCAGTGCAAGCTCAACAAATTTGCTACTTAATTGTACAAGGTCACAGAGGGGGAAGAGGAACGCAGCTAGGAGCTCAGCAGGGTGCCGACACCCATAAGGATATTTATATTAATACTGAGTGACCAGCCTTTTCGTACAGGAAGTGAGTGTGTAGATACACAGGGTATTTCACACAAAGACATGCTGTAGTCTGTGCATTTCCCATATGTACACAAACAATGAAGTGATCATGTGAAAAAGAAAGAAAACTTTCAAAAAGAAATAATCACAATTATTGTTTTTTAATTCTTGTCCCATCACTAACATAAAGAATAAATAAAAATAAAAGAAAAATAAATCTGCTTTGCTTCTTGCAAAACTCAAGTACTTCAACCTCCTTTTAAAATGAAATGTAACATTTCTTTCTGATACTTATCTTCATTGGTATTAAAAACACAGCTACGAGTGAAACTTACCACTCTGGTTTGATGTCAGTGCACGTGCGGATGTAGTTCTTGGTGGTGAGCACAAACTCGTTGTAAAGCACCCACTCCGGCTTGTGGTCCAGCACAGTGGAGGGGTGCAGCTGTACGACCTGGTTGTCCTTCACCGTCAGGTAATGGCCGGTGCGCTCCAGGTGAGCGATCTGTTGGCACCAGAGAGAGGAGAGGGTCAGTGCAAGCAACTGACACAAGAAACACATGCATGCCCCTTATTGGTGCCCAATTTAATTTCTGTCTGTAAATTAACTACGCTGATCCATCAGACGCAGGCTGACGCTGAAGACAAACTTGTTTGTAACCGGGCAGTGAGCGATTTCCCCCACGTTGTAGATGCTAGGTAAAGCTGCAGAGGCTGTTGTGATTAACCAAGGCAATCAGTCTCAATAAAGGCCTTTCCCAACAAAGACATGATCTCACAAATGCTGTGAAAGCTCCAACATGAGCCACAAATTTGTCTCCAAGATAAAGGTTAATGTTGACAAATATTTAAATATTAACGCCATAACTCAACGTGTCAGCTTGCTTGTTTCAGGTAGCCCTGAAAATGGCTTCTTGCAAATGCCATTTGTTTCCTTGAGCGAGGAGAAAATTGACTTGATTTCTTTTTATGCGTTTAAAACAAAGCAGCTCTGAATGCGTGTGTATGTATATGTGTGTGTTTGTTTTGCACAAAAACACTTAAAATGATCAAACCCAACAAGGGCAAACTTCAATGAGCTTCAGATAAAGACTACATTTGCACAAATGTTTTATGGTGTATTGACATTTCTAAAAAAGGAAACAGGAGACTAACTAGCTGAGGTAAACCATTTGAAAACATATTAGGATAGAACAATACAAACACAATATGCTTCCCTGATGCGACTGACCTGCATGAAGAAGCCAGTGATGAGCGCACGCCGGATGTTGGTGTAGTAGTCTCTGCTGTTGAACTCGGTGCTCCGCCGCGGCAGGTTGAAGCGGTCCATGATCCTGGACAACTGCTGGCGCACGTTGTCTGCCGACATCAGCGAGCGGTAGTTGACGAAGTTCTCATAGCACCACTGAGTGGAGTCGTTGTCTGTGAGAGACAAAGGCAATGGAGGGTTGAAGACAAATAAAGCTCACGTTAAACCTTTTAAAACCGGAACGGCTGTATTAAATGTTTTGTTTTTTATTACGTTCAAAGCTTCAGTTGAAGTTTTCGATTAACGTTTTTTTAATCCTCGAACAAAAACCTCAATTTGAATAAAGTGATTCATCGGCCACCACTGGAATCGAATTTTACAAAAAGTATACTATTAATAATATATGTGTAGCATAATCTTTATCTGCAACTCTGCCGAAATACCCCCTCTAAACACAATCTAAAGAATTTGAAAGTCAGCGTGAAGCTTCCGACTCTTCGGCACAGCCCGAGAACCCAGTGTGCATTAAAGAGCACTCACTTTGTTTGAAGGCGTGGTAGACGTTGAGCAGAGTCATGTGGTCTCCATCGATGTGGGCGAAGCGCATCTTGGACTCGTCGGCCATCTTTTTAGCCTCGGTGGGTCGGACGAAGCACTGTGGGACTAAACAAGGTTGGTATAGGCCCCAACACAGCCGCCCATAGGGATAAGTTAAGCAAATCCCACAGAGAGGAACAAGGCCTCAGCTCAAGAGAGGCACAGAGCACTTCACAGGACACACTGTACTGAGAAGTGTTTGTGGTGGAAAAGGAAATGAGGAGGGTCAAAGAGAGGGGGAGAAGGATGGCTTTCTCCGTCCGGATGCACCACAGTATGGCTTTATACAAGATATACTGAAATACACCTTATACATGGAATAAACTGCAAAAGGCCTTAAAAATGTAACATGTTGGCATAAAAATGTGTTATGTTATATACGTGTCATCATTCAAGGGAACTGTCATGGCGTCGTGTCCCCTCTGAGCAGCGTCAGCTTGTGTTTGTCTGCCAGAAGCTTCAGAAACTGACTTTTTATCCAGTTTTAAGACACATTTTTACCAGACACTTTCTACATCTCGGTGCTTTTTAACTCTAAATTTGAAGCAGATGAAGGATTTTAGTCCTTGGACGTCTGGATCTTAAGTTCTCAGAGAAACAAGCTGAGCAAACGTTAGCAGCAGCCGAACAGCGAGCAGGAGAAACTCTGCTGTTTAACCTCAAACTGCTTCATTCAAGAGGGGAGGAGGAGAAACTGTGGAGGATTCTGCTGCTGCACCAGGAACTCTGACGGAATCTTAACTCCCATGATGCACCACTGCTTCACCATGCCACTAAACTGCATCTTTTGTTTTGATTATCCTGTATTTTAACATACATTCTTGCTTTTATTGTTAGATATTTGGTTTGCAAGCACTGTTACATCTCCACACCATTGTAAATGAGTGATGGAGGTTAAAAATAAATGAATAGAAATAGCAAACCCATCTTATAGATGCGATACTGAAGCAAAATAAATCAGTGGCGAGTTCATTCAGAGGACTGCCGGCTCCCCTCTGTGAACTTTCTCCGGATTGCTTAATGTCAAACCTGCTTAATTGTGGCTTTAATGGGTAAAAACTGTGTTTATTGAGCCTCATGGTTGGTTGCTGTGGCGGCAACATTCTCAGGTGTACTTTTGCTGCTTACTTCTAATGAACTCAGCAAAAAACCTGTCGTCCCGAAACACCTGCTTTAAGTGCACACCACGTCCAAAAACAGCTAGTTAAATCCATTTCCCCGCTCTCAAAGACCCTCGCACTCCCTTCAAAGGCGTCAAGATTCATCTCAATGAGCAGCATTCTGCTTTGGCAAGCCTAAAGTGCAATTACTGCTGTAGCATGCTGGTGCTGCTCCAGCTACACCTATACATTTTGTACAGACATGTATTTCCCTCTTTCTCACAGGTTATAGCTGACACCACTAACTGTATCCTCTACTTGCCTTGTAGCAAGTTTCCGTCGGTATAGATTGCACTTATTCTTAGTAGTTTTCAACTTCTGGGATCTATTATTCATCTTTATGCATTGTTCATACAGGTTAAAGTGGCAATAGACAACTTAGTTTCCCCTGCAAAAAACATGCTGTCTGTTGTTAAAGGGTTAAGGCAAAACACCTGTCTATTGCCACTTTAAGTCAAATTTGATAATGAAAAATTGCAAATACAGTTAAAAATAAAGAAGCTGCTCTGCTGCTCAGTATCTATATTTCCTTTAAGCTCATTGGTCCATGAGCACACAGCCCTGAGCGTTACCTGACAACATGGCAGTGATGGAGAGGATCTCGTTGGAACAGTTGAATTCACAGCTGGCGATGACCATCTTGGCCAGCTGGGGGTCCAGGGGGAACTCTGCCATCATGGAGCCCAGCTCCGTCAGGTCACCGTCGTCATTGAGCGCTGCCAGGTAGTTCAGCAACTCCAGGGCTCGCATCAGGGTCTCTGGGGCTGGAGGAGACAGAACGGGAGAGGTGGGCCATTAAATAATGCTCCAAGCCCCATGGGCAAAACACATAGATGACAGCGATAGAACAATTTCCAAAACTGTCATTTTTTTTTTCCATCACAGCAAAACTTGAGAAGAACAATTTGGAGCCTTTTCACACACATGTATGGCAGGATTGATTAATAGTCATAATAGTTCACTGAATGTGTTTGAGTCAGATAAAACAAGACATTTGAAGAAGTCACCTTGGGCTTTGGGTTTTTATAATTGACAATTACTAAATCGGTAAAATAATAAAAACCTAAAAAATAACCGTTAGTTGCAGCCCTATTCAGGTTTTTGCATCTTTAGTCACATGAAATAAGAACTACTCTGGCATAAAACATTAGCCAAACTATTTCAAGGACTGAGGTCCACGGTCTGACGGACTTTGCTTTGACTTCTTGATTTCATTTTCAAACTGTCAAATACGAGTACTGTAAAGACAGAATATAAAATGTGCACATTTTTACATTTAAGCAACTAAATGTCAAAAAAATAGTGGGAAAACATTCAGGGCAAAAACTAAAAAGTAATAATTACAATTGATTTCTTTTTAGCCAAGGAATAAAAGGAACATTTGATATATTTAGTTCAGCTGTTAAGATATAAACTTGAGATCTGCAACCTGAGCAGCAGCACCTGCACCGTTATCGGAGGCAGATGCGAGTTAAGAAAGACACTCAAACAGAAGGGAGGCGGTTTGGTGGCGAGGAGCATGAGGTCGATCAAAATGAGAAGGCGCTCGGTGTGTGATCACCAGAGGTCCGCTAGACAGCAACTTAGCGGAGAAGTAATCATGGCAGAGCTCATTTTTCATCCTCCGCTCAGGCAATCCTAAACAACTAATGCAATTACAGGGGAACTTTGTACTTAATGCTTCAACACAAAAGGCTTCCACTGTTTGGTTAAAAGATTTTTCCTCCAGATGCAATTATTGACCTTTGGCTCCCGAGAGCTGAAGCCTAATGACCAGTTGCATGTTAACTGAAAATTAGCTTCAAGCGCCGGCTCCGGTGCTCGTTCACTTTCATTTCTCTCAAGTGCACCCCAAAAAATTCAATTTCAAACAGCAGGGAGGCATTTTTTTATGATTAACAAATATTGATTTGGGGCATCAAAGCTAGTTTTTTTTACACAAAGTGAGTGCCGGCCAATTTACTTACCACACCAATGGCTTGTGTGGGCTGCACAAAAGGTGAAAACTGATTTCCAAGTACTGCTAGCATGAAGAACCAGTGTGGAAATTCAATATATACACACAAGGCGGCTCATCAGAAAGTAAGTATTGACTGCCTTGACACACAAGAATCCGATATATTAACCAAGGGCCAAATCAATGAGACGAGAAGGCTAAAGGTACATTAAACCACATTGGCTGCGAAAGGCACTTCTTTGGAAATGTCACGAGGCAAATGAATCCCACCCAGCCAAGTCCTTGTGTAAATCGCTACTGATTTCTTTTGGCTTTTCCATCTGGTTGGCTGGCTCCTGGGTTTAGTGAGCGAGGTGGGCTAAGAGAGAAATAAACTACATATTTGAGCATTCCACAGTAAAAGGAAAAATTAAGGTTCCCATTGAGCTCATGGACAAGCTGAAATGGAAAAAGCCACTTGCTTTACGGGCTGATATTGTTGATCATCAGAGAAAAAAAAAGCTAAATCAGATACATCTGCAGCCAGATTGTGACAATTACAAGAATGTCCACTTATCGACTCATTTAGGATTTCAATTCGGCCAAAAACTGATTAACAAAGCAGTTCGACCATCAAAAAAAAAAACTGATGTCATGCTGCCATTTCACCCCGTCTGTCTCGACTCCCCAGAGACGCTGCTCGGAGCGGTCCAGTTACTCGGAGGTGGCGCTTTGACACAGCGCATCAGAATTGTACCTAAGATGTCCTCAGGCTCCTGTGCAGGAACTCCCACAGACTTCATCGGTTTCATAGAAACCCGCTGCAGCTTCCAGCGTGCTCAGCAGCTAGTCAAGAGAAACCTTCTGCCATGAGTGGATCAAATAAATAAAAAGGTAATCCTCCCCTTTCCCTTCACCCCACTGTTCCCAGTTAGACTCCGCACACAAGGCCAATCCCGTATGTTGACGCTTACCCTTGTGTTTTGTGAGAAATGTGGGGGGGTGGTGGAGGTCAGTCACGTTTCACTAGAGGAATATAAAGGGAAGGCAATAGCCAAGGTGATAGTGCTGCTATTGATGTAACCAATTTCATTCTCAAAATGGCGTTTGCCACGGTGGACGGGGAGAGATGGGTTTAATCTCAGAGGTGAGATGAAAACTATATTATGGTGAGAAAAGGGGGGAGGGAGGGGGAGGTTAAGGATAGGGAAAGGAGGGGTGGTCTCCGCGGGAACACACTATCCTGGAGCGTACCATAACTTGTCGCCTCAATGGGACGAAGTCTGTTTTCTGACCAAGATGCAGCACGATGCAGAAGAAATAAGAAATACAAACAGAGAGGACCAATTCTGCACGGATGAGCCCGAATACTAACCATCACTTTCAACAGCCAGTCGAAATTTAACGCAGACTCTTAATAAAAACTGTGTAATCCATGTTTCTAACATTCACTGTGCAGTATTTGCACAGTGTACGATCGACCACCGCTTGAATCCGTCTTATATTTCAGACCTTTAGCCCGTCAAATTTACACTCGTGTGGCGCATGATTGTTTTACGTCGCGCGTGTTTACGAACACTGAACAAACAGTTGAGATATCAGCCTTTATAAGCCAAAAATAAAAATGATGTTAGTATTTTTTTCCATACTAACCTGGTGGGTCCATGAAGTCAAAGTGCACCAGGTCGTCAATACCCAGTTTCTTCAGCTGCAGCACCACAGAGCCCAGATTAGACCTCAGAATCTCTGGATACGTGTTGTCCTGCGCCAGTGAAGAGGAACGGGACAAACCCAAGGAACAATTCAAAATTAATTAGTCAGGGTGCGTATCATCTCCTCATGCGTCGCTCATATGTCAACTTGAACAGGGAGCGGGAGTCTAGGGCATTTGAAGGGCTATTAAACTTGTTAAAACCGCTTGCCGCTCAGCGTGACGTGAAAGAATGAGCCTGTTCAAAGTGGAGAACTGGGCCTCCGCAGGTTCATTTGTCACAAGGTGGCTGTTTTGTTAGCACAGGTTATGAAGAAGGGTGGAGGCAGTGTGGTTTAGCGAGCTCTTGGATTTATAATTCAGATAAACTGGGATTCATGGATTCTAAAAGCAAATATTGCATAATGGAGAGCTCTTCCAGCTGGAGGGCTGCTCTGGGGGAATACAAAGTGCTTGTGAGTATCAAACACCTCATAGAACTTCTAACCATTTTCAGACTGCCATGTTTCTTACCTGCATTTCTGTCTTGTAAGCTTTCTCTGTGTAAAGGCGGAAACACTTTCCTGGTCGCGTCCGTCCAGCGCGGCCCGCCCTCTGCTGAGCCGAGGCCTTGCTGATGGCTGTTACCAAAAGGGATTCCACTCTGATACGTGGGTTATACACCTGAGAGGAAAGTGGAGGAATTCATTTCAGGTAAATAACTACCCTGATGTAGAGTCTTTTAGAGGTAAAAAAAAATAAAAAGTAGTTAAGCACCTTCAATCTACTATATATGAAAGCAGACGCAGACATACAATCCTCCATAATGCATATATAATCTCTTTTTGAGCCATGTGTATGACTTGGCTGCAGGCTGGTGAAATGTCAGAGGAATAAATAACTGGCTTTTCCATCTCTGCCGCTGTCAGGTGTGCACTGCTGTGTTTATCTGGGGATTCTCAGGCAACAGACGCAGATGATCGCAGCAGATAGAGAGTGGTGGGAGAAGAAGGGTGTGCTAACCTTTTGCTTAGCAAATCCGGGATCAATTACAAACACCACGCCGTCGATGGTCAGGGACGTCTCAGCGATGTTTGTTGACACGACAACCTGTAGAAATGAGAACAGGTGTGTGAGGAAATGATCCACCCGGGTGTGTGGAGGGACTGACGAGACTCTGCAGCTAGCGACCTTGTATTGAAATATTTTTAGTCATCTATTTTTTTTAGGAAATCAAATCGAACATGCCAGCAAAAATACAGAGAACTCAACAACTCTGATTAAGGTAGTTTCTTCTGTTGAAATATTAGAAAACCAAGAAGTGCAGAACTAAATTTGGATCGTCACTCAAGTATTCGAAAGTGCTTTGTACAATCACAAAGTGGAGCAGTTCACAAATCAGTCCTACTTAAGCACGAGTAAGAAAGAAGGCAAACAAAAGAAAGTGCAGATATCAGCTTTGCTTTAACTTGAAACATATTCCCTGATGTGAGCCAGTTGACTGAAGAAGCTTGTAGAGATGCCACTACAGTGCACTGCACACGCTAATGCTAATGCAACCCAACAGGGGAGTACCACAACAGTTTCTGCAGTGTGCTATCAAAGTATTTGTGGAGCGAGCAGGCTTGGCACTCAGTGTCCCATCCAAATGCATTACCTCTGGCCTTTCTGGGTTATGTGAATGTGAGGTTCTGTCTGACTGTTCATAGCATGATACTGGTTGTGTTAAGATTTCTCCCCAGAGTTTTTCCACAATCACAGAAAATATTTGATGTAATGGTTCCTCTTAGTGGGCTGGATTCTTTGCTTCACAATGGTTACAGCTTTCATCCAGGCATCTTTTCTTACTCTAAATTAGGGCTGCTGTATGTCTCATGTGAACCCAGCAAGTCTCTCGAAATTCAGGTGCAAAAATTGTGCTGCAAATGTTTGCATTGCGTTCAGTTTGAAATATTTTGAAATGTATTGACCACTGGAATTGTCTTTAAATAGTAATTCCATAGTAGACCATCGGTCAGGCTCTTAACCGTCTTTGCACAGAGAAATACTGCATGAAGAGGAGACCAGTAGGAAAAACTATAGAAAGACATGAAAAGCTGCTTGGTTACTGAAAATAAGGCAAGGGGAGAAACTGTGAACCTGCACCATCGCAGATCTGTTTCTATTACAATGATCCCCTATAGCAAGGCTGTCTATGCGAAATGACAGCTGAATCTGAGCAAAAAATAAATCAAATGAGTCACATCACCCTATGGGTCTCTGGCTGTCAGCATATACACAAACAGCGGGAAGAGGGAGGAGGGGAGAGGGGGCGGGGGGGAAGACATATTTGCAGCTGCTCTCACGCGAACCTTGACCGCCGCTAGGGTGAGTTCCCCTTATATAACAGCTGAAACAGACTGGACAGAGGAACTCTTTAAACTCATCATAGTATTTGAGGCTGTGGTTACCGGTCATTGCCCACTTGACTGGCAACTGCCACTGCTCTGTCATAGCTTAATAGGCAAGTGGGTGTTTGGAAAAATGCCTCTCCACACTTTAATATCTTTCCATAGCCGACTTGCTCAACATCTACCAAGACAGCACCGAGCTGCAGGCTGACCCGAGCAGTCACTTGGTGGTAGCCGTCTGCTCTCTTGGCAGTCGTCATGATGAAATGCCAAGCACAAAACCAAACAGTTCTCTGTAGTCTTTGCTGATACAGGTCCACAGAACCAATTTTGCACACTTGACACACTTCCTTTGTAGCTGTGCCTCTTCAGCTGTCTTCAAGCTGTGAGCCTTACAGACTTTTTAAATCCCACCTTTTAAGCGAGGATTTCTCTCGAGCCTGAGAATGCCTGACTGTTTAGTTATTAATGCCAGGAAGGGCCTTTTTCCCCCTCATTCAGCCCGTGACCTCGGGTAATTCACCTGTCGAAAGACACACTCCCCTTAGTATTCATGCAGAGGAATGAAGAGATGGCAATAAACGCCGGCATGAAACTGATCAGACCGCAGTATCTGGCTAATGGTTGGTTGTTGTTCATGGATTTCTTGGATGGATGGCTGTCTAGATCTGATTGACATGAGCACTCCATGACAAATGTGAGAGGCCTAATTTTGATAGACAACTGAAAATAATATGGGCTGTCAACATAGCAAACAAACACTGACTAAATATGTTTGGAAACAATGTTTTTTTCCACGACTAAGACGTTGACGAGACGTCATAAGTTAGTGCTACTAACTGTGTGTAGCTGGTGGACATAAACAAAAAAAACTCTTTTGTTTTTGATGCAGCAGTTGCGTGTGTGGTGGGCATCACATCAACTACACCCAGCAAAGTCCACCGTTTTTACAACCTATTTGAATTAAGACAAAACAATGACAACAACAGTGCAAGGGGGAAAAACAGCTGATATCTTGGCTGGACTAGATTGACTGAAATGTTTCATATAATCTGATGACAAAAAAAAGAAAGAAAAAAAGACTAAAATGTTTAGTCAATGTTTTCCTTAACTAATACTATACTAAACTAGTTATGTTTTTTTCTTTCACTGAGCAAAGACTAAAATTATATTTCATTAATTACCATTAGGAATATTTTATTCCTCGTCTGAAGAGCGTGACACTCAAAACATCACTGGTGCTAATTAATTAAATATACGTTCATGGTGGCATTATGTCTTATGTAAGTCTTTAAAATGTTCTTCTGTCCAGCCTTGTGCGGATGAGAGTGAAAATACTTTTTTTATATATCTGAAATGTCCCAGGCTGCAAAATACAGTTAAAAACCTCGACTACCAAAGACTCACAAAGTTCCTTAAAGTTTAGTTTAAGTGAAGCTTAGGTAAGTTTCTGCAGTGAAACCTATGAGCCCCACTGTGGCAGTCTGAGAAAAAAAAAAAGAGAGAGCAGTGTCTCCTGACAGAAACTATATGCCAGCAACCAACGTCCCAGCGAGGAATGAAAGACTTGGAATGCTTCAAAGTCCAGTTAACAAATGTGCTCTGTGAGGTTGCCGCTGTCCTGCGTGTTGGGACACCACAGTGCTCCAGCAGATGCCACACATGACACCCTCTCACATTTCATGATCATATGGGTGGCCTCATTGACTGCATTGATTCTGAAGGATTATCCGGGCTGGGGCCATTACACTGAACGCAGGCTGGCTCCTTCCAGTCTGTTGCTGCACTGGATAATCCTGGCTTCTTCATCAGTAATATCATTAGAGCATCATCTCTGCATGTTATTTCTGGGTTATTACCTGCAGGAGAGCAAGTACTATGGCTAACACGGGCCATCTTTCACATTCCCTGCTGGGAAACACAGCCTTGTTGACAAATAAAGCCTTCCCCTGGCTGGGGAAAAGGAGAACGTGCCTTGAGCAGCATCGACGCACCCACAACCAAAGCTCATTGAAATGCATATGTGGCAGAATCACGAGTGACATTTGAGGGAATATTCCAAACGTGATGATGCTAAAAACAAACTCATCACAGCACATTTGTAAGAGACCATCTTTGAGACACTGGAAAGCAAAGTGAGATTATAGTCTTTGTTTGTAATTAGTCAATTGCTGCCTTGGCTCTTAATGATTAAACTGTTCAAAAATAGAAGATCAGTGGCTTTCCTGGAGAAATAGAGCAGTGACGAGCTGGTGCTTTATGTTAATTGAGGGGAGCTTAATGCAGTCGTTAGAATGCGTAGCAGCAGACGTAGCGAACCTTAATTCTTTTTCACTACTTCCTCTTGGGCTGGCTTTGATGACATCTCTGCATTTTTCAATTGATGAGCTGCTCAGTCCGTCTTGCAGGAGAAGCACACTTACTTCAAGCACGGCAACTTTAGATGCCACCTCCACCAATTCAACAAGCACCTGACAAACTGATTCTGGAGGAAAAAAAGAGGCGGTTGCTGGGTTGACAGTTCAGAGGTCACGCTGTCACTACATTCACTATATTTCCAGTTTTAACTTCACTCAAGGGAACCAGGGAGACGTTGCAGCAACATGTTCACCGACAGGAAGAAGCACCGTTGTAAAACGCTGCTGGTGGAAAATCAGGTTCCTCCTGGTTCCATCACGTCAGACCGATGTATAGAGGTGCTCCGATACTCGGTGTGTAAATCACAAGTTTCATCTCGATACGATGTTACATCAGTTCTTTGGAAAACGATATTGGCTGAAGTCACAAAGTCACAATCCCATTTTTCAATAAATATATTTCAGGGGCCTGCAATCGATACGAGACGATATCATATGCCCGTTTAACACAATCACTTACATTTAACTCACAAAATGCAACTAAAATATGATTTGACTATTTTATTACTGGGCTCTGTAGGGAGGAGGTGTGTTCGGGCAGAATTGGCAAAACGGACGTGCCATGGATATTTCAAAATAAAGGCGCATCTTCAAAGATGATACGTATCAATATTTTCACTTCGCGTCGATGATATTTGATCGCTCCAGATCGACGAATGCAAAACCATTTTCTCCATCCCGATATCAGTGTCGTATGGCCTGGCTCAGATTAAACCCGATTTTGTGGCGTGTCAATTTATCTATTCATTTTTTTTAAATTGGGATTAATTCCATATTCATTCACATTGCAAGGAATCCTATGTTCCCAAAATCCAGGTTGATTTGAGCGTTTTGTGTTTATCTTTGACAGCCCATAAATATTTTCACTGCTCATATGTCAGCCTGATCTGCCTCAATTAGAGGGGTTGTAGCAATGAGTCATTCATCAACACTGTCCCATATCAGATGCTGGGGTGAATGTTTGCTCATTCACTGGCAGTGATGATATTCTGATATTCTGTCAGATCCCTGGCCAACACTGTGGCACCGCAGGTGGTGCTGCTACTCCGGTGATGAGCCCATCTAAAAAGAAACTGTCACGCAAAAAGAGAGGAATTGTCTCGTGTCTGTATCAATAAGGGGATCATCCACTCCTCTGAGATTAAGTGATTGAAGAAGAAGACTACGAACAGCAAGAAGTCTCATTTTTGATCAGCTCACGCAACATGCAACTTTCACGTGGCTTCAGACTGCAGAGGCCTCTTCTCTGTGCAAATGTAGTGGTAAGATGAGTGAGGATGCAGTACTTTCCTCCGGCTCAGAGGGCGTGAGTAATACCCCAGTTATAATTTAGAGCAGAGAATCACATGCTGACAAAAGCAGCATATGTTGTGTGAGTCAGTTCTGCGCTAAAGCCGAGAAAGAAGTTTCTGTCCCTACCTTCCAGCTCTCTTCCTTTACCAACCTTATTCCCCATCTGGCCTTTCTACATCAACGCCACTCATTTTCTCTTTCACTCAAACTCCCCACTTCAACCTCCGTGTTTAATAGCAACAAGGCAGTTATACCTTCCTTCCGATGGCACCACTTGGTTTAGTAGGTGGGGGTGGCTCAAAGATCCTCTGCTGCTGCTGTGGAGGCAGTGTGGAGTACAGCGGGATGATCTTGATATCACCCACTTCAGGCCCCAGGTCGTCCACCTCCCTCTTGATTCGCTTGCAGGCTTCATCAATTTCCTGAAAGATTCAAGTGCAACAATTAATCCAGGCGTCACCTGCGTGTGTAAACAGCCAAATCAAACATGTTCTGAACAACAGCTGGATGAACAATGGTGGCAAATCTGGATGATATGAGAAGGTGTGGGGAGGCGGCCGGGGAAAACCGTGGTTCCCTGCTACAGTACATTTGTTCTAACTATCGCTCCATCTGACGGAGGAAATTAAACCTGGACTGCAGTATGCTTTGCCGAGCTCCCTGTGGCTCCGTTGTCAAATGCAGCAATCATGGAAAACATGGACACACACACACACACACACACACACACACACACACACACACACACACACACACACACACACACACACACACACACACACACACACACACACACACACACACACACACACACACACACA
>CALSCE010010667.1:7036436-7064167 GCA_943593645.1 Bovichtus variegatus | reverse complement strand
AGTTCATTATTCCACAGTGCAGTATTGTAGAGGGGAATGTGAGATGAGACTGCAGCACTGATGCATAACCAGCGGCAAATCATGGCAGATCAGTTTAGTGAAGCTGAACGTTCTAGAGCCGGTGGGCTGGCAGACAGACAGAGGACCTGAGTAGCGCCAGGAATAAGAAAGCATGCTAGTGAGAGCAGGGTTAGGGCCCTTTCTCTAAAGGCCTATTGGAATACACTATTGCTAAATATGCCTACATATTCCACAGGCCCCCCCGCCGCTTATAAATCATTCTTATAGAAAAACTTGTTTTGTGTTACCTACACATACACACATTTTTAATTAACGTACTTAAAAGTTTAAAGCAGTTTCCGATACGTCTTGAAAACAGCTATTCATTTTTTTTCAAGCAACTCCCGCTGTTAAGAACCATTTTCTTTGTTTTGCTAACAACAGTCATTTAATCCTCATGAAGCAGCAGTTACTCTACATGTCACGTTACAGCCTATACTGTTGCACCACCTGCAGGCCCATGGGAGCAATGCAGCAACTTTGCAACGAGGAGTCATAAAGCACTGATGAACAGAGCCAGAATTATTTCCCTGATGCTTATAGACAGATAATGAGATACATCACAGCTTTTCATTAGCGGTCGGTTTTTCAATGCTCAGTGCCGATATTTAGAGAGCAGGGCAGCCGATATATATTGGGGGGTTTTATTTAAAAAAATTTGCATTGTTGCATGAAAACAATTCCATAATAACAAAATAAGAATTCATCCAACACTCTGCATTGTCTCCGTTTGCTTAAGTAGATTTGTACTCTGTCTGCAGTACATTTAGTTTAAATAAAAAAAAATGTTAACTAAATAAATCAAAAAATCTTACTTAAAAAAAAAAAAAAAAAAAAAAGAGCACCAAACAGCAGCATTTATCAGCAGATAGCAACATCTACTCGTTTCTGAGAGACAACGGGAATGTGTAAACTTACATAAATAAACAAATAAACAATGTTAGTGTAGTGGCCTCCTGAAATACTATAATAAATAAAGCGGACTGGTTAATCTGTCTACTCTTCAGACACGCTTATTATTTAGTCGGCTAACAAAACAAGCCACAAAACTTCTCAGACATTTCTTGTTTCTTTTTCTAAAAGCATACTGTGCGTAAATTAGTTCAAGCATGACTGAAGCAAACATAATTAGTTTGACTGTGTGAATCCAGTAACATGAGAAAGCATCGCGGTAATATTTCCTGTTTTCCTTCCGGACTGCAAGTGCGTTATTAGCCCCATTGTCTCCTTGTTCATCGCATTAAGTCAAACCCTGCTGATGGCCATGTGCCTCTTAATCAACACACTGACAAGTGGAAATCGGTAAATGTGAATGGATTGGTAAAATTAGCCCGGGTATTAATAGCCTATCAAGCCTCTGGATGCAGCAGCTGCCATGGAGAAAAAAAATGGACCTCTTTGCCAAAGCGCTGGAAGCAAGCTGGCGGTCTGTCCCTTAGGGACATCAAGACAGAGTGTGTGTGTGCACGTGTTTGTACACACACATAGGGGCAGTTGGCGAGTGTTGGGAACCTGTCCACCAGCTCTCCCTGCGACCCCAGAAGCAACAATCTACAGCCAAGCTAATAACCGACACATTTAGGCACTCATTTTGACTAGCAAACAACCCCCCCGCCAATCCCCATGTTTTGATGTTAGCTGCTGAGGGGGAAGCTTAAATATTAGGACTTATCTTTGCTCAACAGCTGTGATAAGTTTTGATTTTCTTTTTTGGAGTTGGTGCTTCAGTTCCATTTGTTTGTGGAAGCAAAATATCTCTCAGAAAAACTGTGGAGGGGAGAGGAAGGGAGTCCTGTGCATTTTGCTCCCGTCTGTTATAAATTAAACAGTCAGATAAAAAGAGTCTATGGCTTTGCTATGGATCTGCCTCCCAATCATTAGTCTACATCAAAGTTTCTGGGAGACTGAAGAGGTTAAGAAGTGCTCGGGGGGGTGTGCTGCAGCACCCTTTGAACACCCATCTCTGCCAGACCTACCACACATTAACTTCTTTAACCCAATTAGGAGGGGGTGATAATGAACTCACCGTGGGAGTGCTCTCAGTAATGCTTCAGCTTGACACAGTGCGGGGGGGTGGGGTGTGTGGAATATAAATCAACAAATTACATTTAACTGCATGAGAAATGTTCAACACATTGGCTGCAAATATCCCAGACTTTTCTACACATTCACAGGAGTGAGTATCAGTGTTTCTCGCCATACGAGCAGCTGGGAAATACCACTAAATCTAAAATCAATTAGCAGCCCTCAAAGGAGACCACTTCAAACACCAGGCCCTCCAATGCCATCACCCCCTTCGTAACATGCTGCATATTGATCCTGCTTTGGCAAATGAAAACTGACGTAGGTGTGCTGCCACAGTCAAGCCGCTGATGAGTGACAAATAATTACTGCTAATAAACAGCCCGTCACAAGATGTGATTGGGAATCCAGAAAGACACACGCAAGTTTTTAAATATTCCTTATATGGATGAAAAATCAGCACCGTGGAACAAAAGTGTCAATACTCAATGATATTATTACAAAATGTTTAAATCTCCACAGCAATGTGTGCTGTATTCACAGCAGCTGGCGATAAAACAATCTTTCACAATAACCACGATACATTTTTGAGATGTATTTTCAAATCCATTTATCAGAATTTAATCAATTTGGTTCCAAAATATTTGGAAAGTCTCGCAGAGCCGCAGGATTGAATTATTTTATCGCAATCAAGACAGCACAGGAACCAGAAGTTTGCCGGTTTGGCCGCAGAAGTCTCCGATAATTAATAATTCATAATAATCCATTTCAATATGTGAATGGATGTAGATCTGCTATGCAACGTCAACACAATATTTCAGTTACTTGATTTTATTTATATATATATATATATATTTGTATATATATATAATGAATGCAAACGGGGGGAAAGGGGAAACCAATAAAATCTTGGTCGCAAAGAAAACAAAACCAAATTGAGCATTATTATTTTCATTAATAATAATTGTTATTATATATCGTGATAATTATAAACATTGATCAATATAAAATAAAAAAAAACACATGGCAATAATATTTTTGGTGATATCGTCCAGTCCGTTTACTACAAGTTATCACATGGTCAGAGCGCTGCTGAGAGAATAATCAGAGCAGCACAGGCTCCGACAGGCTTCTCCTGTCCAATGATCAGGACATTGAAACATTTGTTGGTGCTTTCCTCTCTCTCTGTGTGTGTGTGTGTGTGTGTGTGTGTGTGTGTGTGTGTGTGTGTGTTCACCCTGCTGTGACCAAATTCATCATTTTGGGCATGAACCCTGCCCTCCATTACACATCAGTGGATAACATTTGCAGGGAGGGAAAAAAATAATAAATGACTTAATTTCAGAGATTTGTGGGAAGGGCAGAATCTGGGTCAGTCCTGCTTTTTTTTTTTTTTCACAGTGCAAATCGTGGTGGTTCCTAAACAGCTACACTCACGTGCATTAACATCTATAAAGCTGAGGATTAATAATTTCCTGTGCAGAGGGTGCACAAGCGTGTGCTCATGACACCGTGTATGTTAATAACTCATCTATGTAATTAGATTAATGTGCACACTCTTAACTTTGGAGATGAATTAAATCTTTGCATACGTTTAAAACCTTGCACGTTTGGAGAAAAAAAAACAAAGTTATAAATGAATCTAGTGCTGAAACGATTAGTTGATTTATCGACCGATTAGTTGACCAACAGACTGACTATATTATATATTTTTGTTGTCTGACAGAAAATACTACTCTCTAAAGATAATATAACTGTATGCTAAATCTAATGATTATTTTCATTATCGATAAATCGGCAGAGTATTTTCTAGATTGATCAAATAATCGTGTCTATAAAATGTCAGAAAGTAGTCAAAAACACTTGATGTCTTTAAATGTCTTGTTCTGTCAGTCCAAAACCCAAAGATAATCACTTTAATATGAAACGTATAACAGAGAAATTCAGAAAATGTTCATATTTGAGGCTAAAACAGCATTTTCTGACATTTTTGCATGAAAAATTACTTTAAATATTAATCGATTATCAAAATCGTTGGCGAACATTTATCTGTCGATCGACTAATCGATTAGTCGTTGCAGCTCTATCACAAACATTTGCATTAAAAACCTATGGAGACGTACCTCTTGTCCAGTGAGGAAGAGCAGCAGGTCCCCTTCATCCACCTCACACATGTGGATCTGGATCACAGTGCGGATGGCCGCCTCCAGGTAGTCCCGCTCAGGTTCAGGCGTGTAGAAAATCTCAACAGGGTGCGTGCGTCCGGGGATGGTCAGCAGTGGGCAGTTGTCAAAGTACACCTGGAACTTGCCGGCATCGAGCGTCGCACTCATGACAATGACCTGGACAGAGGAGGACACGGGAAGAGAAGAGACAATGTGTTCATAAAACTAAAAGTAAAGAGTTTTTAAAAGACTGTGGTGATGAGGGGAGTGAGCACTCAAGTGTAAAATGAATTAACATTTTATATGGTTTGATGATTATTGAGGATAAGGACAAATGTTAAGTGGCGCAACCAAATACCGAGAAGATGAAGAGTGAAAAAGCTGTACAGGATGGATAATGCTTTGAATCAGAATTTGATGAGGGCGCCGGCATGAACCCAAGATGGTGTCCATGTGTAGAACTTGTCATTACACTCCAAGTCACTGACCTACACAGATCTACGACGGTCCTTGTTCCTGATGTTGGGTACACAATGTTCTCTCCAGAGCCATTAGATGGAGCGCATTAGGATTCTGATGGGAGACGCGTCTCCTATTTTCAATCTCAAACATTTTCAGGGGCCAGTGTCTCGGCATTTCGCTTTACGCTCTGCGAGGCATCATAATTGCTCTTAATCAAGGCAAATTAAACTTTCAAATTTGGTAGGGGATAGGGATGAAGGAGAAAGAGGGGTGTGGGTGGATGATCATTCCCAATAACCTAGACCTCATTTAACAGTCGGCGAACAGCAATCTAACCTTTGATTCCACACTGACAAACAACTAGTCATTATCCATCTGCTTTATGAGAATTATGTCTGGCACAGTCTGCCTATAAAACTTCTGCCTGCCTGTGCAGATACATTGCTATTCTCCCCCTAGTTGATTGGCTTAAAACGGGGCCGACTCGGAGCAATCTCCACTGGTGCTGCGGTGCAGAATAGATGTGCATTTCTGAGCCCAACCGCAGCATTTCTCTTTCCTCAACAGATACACAGCTGTCAAACATGGGGACACTGTCAGGAGAAATGTGACGAAAGCGAGGAATGACAGAAGAGGGACATAAACACTGACTGTCACCGAGTGATCCTGCAGTTTAGGGCTTTAACAGTGTTTTGGAGGTATTAAGTGGAAACAAATCACACTGCTGTCAAGAGTACTTTCAACACCAATTCCAGAGATAAGACTAAATAAACATGAGACGTGATTTTCCAGAATAAACTGTGTAAATAGGTGCTGGATAAATAGTCACATTAAAGGAATACTTCACCTAAATGAACCTAAAATGTTAAATCAGTTACCTTGAGTTCTTTCACGGTGAATGTAGAATCACAAACTGATTCTTCATCACATTCTTAATGAATTCACGTAAATGGTGGTCGTGTTTAACAGCAGCAAAACTGTATTAACATCCATTTACAAACTCTCACACAACTCTCCGTCCTTTCGTGGGTGAAGTATTCCTTTAAGGTTTGGTAAACTTACACTACCTTTAAAAAAGGACTCCACCTGCTATCAAAGGGTTGTAATCTGAAAATCCTGAGGCTATAAAAGAAGACTTGTTTTTAGAACTACACTGAATAAACTCAGCATATTATTTTTACCTTGAGGTCAGCCCTCTGGCGGACGACCTCCTTGAGGACTCCCATCAGGATATCTGTAGCTAATGTGCGTTCGTGTGCCTCGTCCAAGATGATGACACCATAGCGCTCAAGCAGAGGATCATTCATGGCCTCCCGCAGCAACCTTCCATCTGTCATGTACCTGGGTGAACAAAGGACATGCAGGCTTTATCAGCATATACTGTATAATGGCATTATCTCAATAAAACCCCGCTGTAATGAGCGCAGCACTCCGAGGGTCCTATGATTTTTACGAGGCGTAAAACACGGATGGAATCGCAAAATTTCATAATAAAAATGTAATTAACTGTAAAATGCAGAATATTGTGGAATTTGCCAAAATGTGGATGCAATTTATAATAAAACTGGGTTTTCCCTTCTATAATAGCTATATTTCCCAGCACTTATGCTGAATGAAGAGAGAAAAGCTCTGCTGCTATGTTTCGGTGTTGACGGGCTTCTGCTCTCAGTTTCACAGGGCGGGGCTCGTTCTCCTCAATATCCTTTAACGGCAGTGTGTCAAGCATCAGACAATTTATATTAAATAAATGTATTTATAATATTATTTATAATAAATATATGTAATCTATGAACTAACAAAGCGTACGTTTACTGTACTCGCAAAAGTAAAAATGCAGAATTTATGGTCGTGTCAGTTTTGAGCACCCCATTAGTCTATTGCAGTCTTTCTCAAAGAGTGGTCCGTGAGTATATTGGTAAAATGTCACATTTTAAATTAATATATTATAAGTTTAAAAATTACTAGCATGGAGTGTAGCATAGAGGTAGCATAGCTACGTAGCTACGTGGGTTCGTTTTACGATCTTACGTCATAAATGATCTGCGCGGTCAATTTGAGAGTCAACTGACGAGATGGATGGATGGCTCAACACCGGGTCAGTTAAAAGAAAATTAAATTAAAAATCTGACGCGACAGTCAAGGTGCATCGTCCTGATGCAGGTGGTTCAGCAGCTACAAGTGGTTCAGCTGTAGCGACAACAAGTGATTTTGTGTGCTTTTGAGAACCCCTGATGTAAAAAGCTTGGCTGTAAAAAAATGAATAAATAAATAAATTTAAAAAAAGACTTAATTTTCCTGAAAAAAGCTTGGATGTCAAAAAATACAAAATGTTTTCATGAAAAAAAACTTAGATGTAAAAAAAAAAAAAAAAAAAAAAAACTTAATTTTCATGGGAAATTGTTTCTTTTCAAAAAACAAACAAACATACTTTTCAAGGAAAAAGCTTTGATGTGAAAAAAACCTTAATTTTCAAAAGTACGTTGCGGCTCTGTTCGTTCGGACATAAACTCAGTAATAAATGTAGTCTACGTTTCATATGATGCGTAAAATGTATGAGCATTTACCGTTTAGATCGCATATGAATGAAATGCTTGTAGAATCCGTAGTTGTATTTGTATTGTTGATTTAATGTGTGAACGTGCGATGTAGAGAAGGTCACATAAAGCTCAATATTAGCCTGTAATGTGTAATATACTGTTGGAGTGGTAAGCAGGACTATTGTTTTTGGATATTTGGGGAGTTCGATGGTCCGTGAGGGGTTTTTTTTTTTTTTAATCGGTTAAGTGGTGCTTGGTCTGAAAAAGTTTGAGAACCCCTGGTCTATTGAATTTTCTGTAGTTAATCACCCGTACAAGGCTCCTATTAAGACAACAGGCTCCTACTTTATCTACTTCTCCCACAACAGCTGTAGGTTTGTCATTTGTTTAGTTTTTTCATAAAAAGAGAGCCAAGAGGAATATTTTTAACTAGCTTTCTTACTTGAGTACCGTCTTGGCAGAGCTGCAGTCCTCAAACCTGATGGCGTAGCCCACCTCTTGGCCCAGCATGACATCCATCTCATCGGCGACCCTCTGGGCGACACTCATGGCTGCTACCCTCCTGGGCTGGGTGCAGGCCACTGCTCTCTTTGGTCCTGCCACTGACAGCACCATGTCCACACACCACTGAGGGATCTGGAAGACAGCAATACAAGTCAGGTTGAGCCGAAGAGGAAAAGTCTGAACGCCATATTTAAAGTGGTCACTTTTTTTGCTTTAACTTATTATGAAGTAAATGTAATGTATTGCACAATGTCATTGTTGTAGAATATTGACAAAAAGTGTGTTTACATTAGTTCCCTGTAAGCCTCTATTTTACTGCGCAATTGAGACGGGAAGATTTGGGTGAAGACCTTGTTTATTTTCAGGCTTATTTCATGATAACATTTGTTAATTAGCAGGAATGTGGCACATGGTGAAAGAGAAAGCAATTCTCTGTTGCTTTCATTTTGGGTATTAAGTTTTGGTACAATTTTATTTATATTTTGCTGATAGAAGATGCACCGTGAATAAGGACGAGTCTTATTTTAATGCAAAGATTTGTATATAAGCAGGAATGAAGTTGTGTGTGTCCACTTTAAAAAAGGAAAAAGCAAACTAGTGAGATGAACGCAAAGCAGATCATGTAGTGGGTCAGTGGGTGTACTGACACATTTTCCACAAAAATAAAAAGATTTCACAGTTCTACTACTTGGAAGTGCATTGCTACAGTCTGCTCTGTCCAGCAGAGCACATACCTGTGAAAGTCATACCGGACAACGTTTTCACTGACGCCATGTTCTTGCTTAGAGCTTAAAAACAGAAGCAGCTTGCTCGGAGAGACTCCAACGAAGAAGGTCGTACTTCCACTCTATTAAGCTTGAGGTTCAGATGACTGCCCTTTAGAGATGATTCAAATCTTACCAATCTTTGAAATGTCACCCTATCAGAAGAGCAACAAAAATGCCGATGACAGGCGTGGAAGAGATAAACATTTCATGGACATTATTAAAATACGTTATTAAACTTATAAGGCATGACCCTAATCATCAGAATATGTTTTGTGGGATGCCTGTATGCTATTATTTAAGCAGCATTTGCATTAAGACAAAGTGAATGCAGAATATTTTCTGTTTTAAAACTTTTCCCTGACAAGTGTGAGAAAGACATTTTGCCTACCAAAACCAAAAATTCTCCCTAAAATTTTAAGAAATACCATTAATTATAAAATTTAATTTCATCACTGATTATTTTTCCTTTCACATCAAGAGAAACAACCAGGAGTGACGATTCCTAAAGATATGTAGCCCCGACCTCGTTCTGTACGCATTTGTAGAGGTAAACACAAACTAAACATTCTTTGAAAGTCTGTTAAAAGATTCATGACGAATGTGTGGAATACAAATGTTTTGTAGCATCATCAGGGCGGAGCGCACTGACAAGATTACAACACTTAATTTAAGAAGTGTTTGGAAGATAGTTTGTATTCCCCTCAGGAGAGCGCTGAGGCTCAACCAGTGATTTACTCTAATCTTCTCTTTCAAATTTCAAAAACAGACAAGCCAGCTCTTTCAAGAACTTTAACTCAACAACCACACGCCGTGAATCAGCAGCTCCACAGAGAAACGGTTTAAAATGCATCATCTGTTCATTGCACCCTGTTCTTTTATGATATTGTTATACCGTTTAAATAGCTGGATTTAAATTCAATTCACATTTTCGTCAATTTGTTACTAAAAATAGTTTATGTGCTGGTACTCCAAAAACATTCTGCCTTTTACCTGTGTAGTTTTTCCAGAGCCCGTCTCTCCCACCAGCACAAAGGACTGGTTTTGCATGAGGATGTCAGTGAAGCGCTCTCTGTACTCCCACACAGGCAGCTGCAGCCGCTTCTTCAGGATCTCATAGTAGCGTGGCGTGTGGGGCAGGTTGGTGTAGGGGTTGATCAGCGGCTGAACGGGGGTCTGCTTCAGGAAGCCTCCACTGCCAGCAGCAGCTACGCCGCTGGGCATGCCGGAAGACTTCATGTCTCTGTCCCGGTCACGGTCCCTGTCCCTCGACCGTTCATCGCGATCTCTGTCCCTGTCGCGGTCACGCCTGAGACATAAGAAGGTGAAGTTAAGATTTGATTTAACACTGCCATACAAACCAAACCTAAACAACATAACTCCAAAGTGCCTGCACACCCCCACATACTCCTGAAATGTCCAAAACTAACAATTCTGCCCGAGAAACAGTACAGATTAAACTAAGCAAACAGACAAATTATAGCCCATGTCAAGTTTGTTTCTTTAAATTGAATGAAAAGGTTACCGCACATTTTTATTCACTGTTACAAAAAGCACTGCCCCATAAAGTGACACGCAAAGGTCATGAATAAACTAACTGTCCACAAACCACAAGTTTGTTCTCCTGTTGGAGAAAGATGCATTTAATGGCTTCACAACAGAAAGTGAACATTTATATATGTGAACATTATTTGGACAAAAATGATGCATGAAGCTCGATGGCATTAAGGGATAAATTAATGCTAAAAATGATCATGAATCTTGACCTGGAAGTGCAAAATGACTCGAAATGTCTGACAGACTCCACTATGAAAAACCACACATTATTGATCACTAATACGGAGGGATGCAACTAACAATTATTTTCATAATATAATAATTTGCAGATTTTTTTCTAGATCAAATCGATTAATTGTTTGGTCTATAAAGAGTGAAAAACATCCATCCTAGTTTCTCAAAGTCCAAGGTGATGTCTTTCAATAGAGCTGCAACAATTAGTGGACAGAAAACTAAATTGCAAACTACTTTAACAATCGATTGATCGTTACTCGTAATTAGTCATTTCTCATGCAAAATTGTCAGAAAATGTTTTCAGCCTCTCAAATATGGAGATGTCCTGCTTTTCTCTGTTTTATGTCATATTAAAGTAAATACCTTTGGGTTTTTCACTATTTTCTGACATTAACTAGTAATTGATAGTTGCAACCCTCGTCTTTAAAAGGTCTTGGTCTGTCAGACCAAAACACAAATATTCACTTTAATAATATATAACCAGAGAAAAGCAGCAAATCTCCATTTTTTGAGAGGCTGAAACTGCATTTTCACATAAAAAATTACTTCATTAGCAATAACTCGTTCCAGCTGCTCTACAAGACAACTCCATTACTCATGAGTGTGTTTACTACCAATATCAGTGTAAATGTACGCATCTGTACTACTCGCGTCCTTGACTGTGGGGGTGCACATCAGGATGCTGGGCTCTGTTACTGCACATCATTCATTCAGTGTCCATGTGTCCTCTTGGGTATGTTGCTTGTCGTTCGCGTGAGGTCAACGCGATTTGAAATCCGGGGCAGTGACCCTGCGCGTGCTCTCGGAGACCGTGAAAAGATTCTTCGGTCGTCCAACTTCTCCAGGCCTCTCGGGTCAAGTTTAAAAACACGAGAGCGTGAATATCCCCACGGAGAGCCGCTAACACTGACGCACCTGACAGCTAACATGCTAACAGCTAACATGCTAACAGCTAACAGGAGACGGCTAACAGTCTGGTGTTCAGCTTTCCTTCTTCGTGTTTTGTAATGGACACACGACATAACAACCGTGAATTCATCTCGACATGTTGACGTTGTCTCGTGAAATGTAGCATTATGCCCTTTTTTATTTAAGACACAGCGCGTAACCTAGCACTGGCTAGCATGTAGCCACGTGTAGTCTGTTTGCTAAGATAGCTAACGTTACACTAGCCACTTTGTTGGACCATTTAACGACATTAAGTCCAAAGTCAACCCTACACAGCTGACTTTGTATCCTTCCTCTCAATAATTATGCCTTTCCACCCCCGCCTGAGCTAACTTAGGAGCTGAACTTTAGCGGAGTTAACGTTAGCAACGGCTAGCTAGTTAGCAACAGGACAACAACAAAACAGCCTGCAGCCTCCAGACTTCGCAACAGCAGCGGGACGTAACGTTACATACCCATCAGAAGGCCTCTTTTTACCCGGCGAATAATCATCACCCAAATCTAAACGATGTCGCTTGAACATGCTGCCTCGGGGTAACGTTATCCGTCCAAACGGCAGCTTTGCTTCATGCACACTTTCCCCCAAAGCCGTTAAACACTAGCAAAATGGCGACCGGAAGCTCTTACCTCATCATTATTATCCCTTCTTTTTTTTTTTCTAAATTACTCGAAAGCAGCGCGTTAGTGCGAGAAAGGAAAGGTCCCGGTTTTACTGAGTCCTGCACATGATGCTGTCCGTGAAGGAGCGCAGTGGCTGCAGATGCGACGCAGGGATTTGGGGATGCTGCCTCTCGGTCCGGATGATGATGATGTGCCCGCCAAACAACGCTCGCACACAGGCACGACTGTTGCCTCGCCCCCCTCAGCCCACAGCCTCACTGCAGTACAGGCAGAAACAAGCAACCGCGCCGAAAAGATTGTAGTTGCTATACAAATATACACAGACATATATACATATTGCATGAGTGATCAGAATAGCAGTGGTGGAAATTAATTAAATGCATTTACTCAAGTAGCCTATTGTTTAAGTACAATGTTAAGGTAGTTCAGGACTAGTAGGCCTACTTTACTTGAGTGCTTAATGAGTATATTTTAGTATATTAGTAAATATTAAGTATATTTTGATGCAAATACTTTTGGACTTTTACATTAGTAAAATGTTGAATGCAGGACTTTTTCTGTTACTGAAATGTGTACAATGTAGTATTACTACTTTTACTTAAGTAAAATGTCTAAGTATTTAGTCCACCTCTTATATTAAAATAAATAAAGCAGAAAATACAATAAATATTGCAAACAACGACTCCTAAGAACATAAAAAAATTAATGAAATCAATGATACACAACATTACATTTTGGATGATGTAGTGAGATTATTGGTCTTTAAATCAAATTAATTTGCTGCTCTCCCTCTTTGTTCATTTCCTTTAATTTAAAAGCTTCGTTCCTGGCTGCCTGGAAGGAAGTGTTTTTGGCACCCAATGTTACTGTTATCAAAGCACTGATTAGCCTAATCAATATGATCACAGATCATCATCCCCATACACAGGAGCCAGCAGGCTACAACTTGTAGTTTCTTGTAGTTTACAGGTCTGTCGACGTGCACAAACTCTTGATCCAATCTGAAAGGTTCATCAAAAGTGATGAGCATGGACATTTCTACTTGCTCGGCTCTGTTAGAAGAGCTAAAAATCCTTCTTCCAACCTCTACAATTATAAAGTGATGAATAATCTGTCACTAAAGACAATCATTGCCGTTGACACAGGTAATTACACAGCCTGGACATTGCTAACAAGCTGCATAATGGCAAATGGCTCATTGCTTATAGCTGGGGGATTGATGGCGATGGTTAAGGAGAAGTCCACATTACAACAAAGTCATAATTCTATCATATGGAAGGATAATATAAAATACTGGGCATTTCCCATCTTCCTGTCTGTCTCACTTTCACAGGCTATTAAATAGCAGTCCAACTGTGTATGAAATGGCTCTGGCAAACACAGCTGCAGAGCTGGCGGTGAGAGTGTGGACAATACTGGGGACTAATCACTGCTGAAACTGCAAACCCCAGCTTTAAAGAACTGGACACAAAATAGGTTTAACGCCTGAAATAACGTACATCTGTGCAGAATAGAACATACGAGAAGGGATGTTTTTATGCCCCCGTCATACTTTAGTTCCTCACAATACTGGAGCACGAATGGATGATTGGACCGCACAGGCCGAGTGGTCCAAGGGTGCAGAGCGCCCCTCGCCTCCGACTGAAGTGATGGTTGACATTCACTGTGAGAAAGTCACAGAGCTCAGTTAAAAGTAGAATGTCTTGATCTGTTTTTTTAAACTCCTGATCCTGATCAGTCATTTTCAATAGTCAAAATTGAGTGACTGCCAACCAAATCTAATCCTTTTTTTGTTCATATCACAGCTGCACTGCATACAAACATTCAAATACATTACCTGGGACTGCTGCTTTAGATTTAAATCTGCACAGCTCTTCAAACTTTATGTCATTTAATATTCATATCAATACAAAATAAACAACTTTTAAGATTAAAACGTCAACATGTTGCCATATTGATTGCTTTATGTTTGTAAATACTGTGAAATGTGAATCAAGAGAATTGAAGACTACCTCATTATAACAGCCCAGAATAAGTTTGGCCCGACTCTGATTCCCCTGCTGGGCGGGGAAAGTAGCTTCTGCAGCTGATCACACATCATCACTGATATCACATCGACCCTGTCAGCTCTTATCACACTGGCCCACCATCTCCTATCTTAATAGAGATCTGACTGTATGCCGTGGCTACGTGCTGACCCCCGGCGTGGCCTTTCTGCTTATCGGCCGTCCACAAGCTAACGCTCCTCCAACATCCTGCGACTTTGCCGGCCTTTCTTGCCAGCAGGGCCTTCGGAGCCATGTTGTTGTTGTTGCAGTCAGTTTCAGTTTTGCCTCCAGAAAAATTGGAAACTACTGAGCTAGGTCACAGGGAACGAAGAGTATTCTGTGAAGGAAACTATTAATATGAGGGCTGATGGCAGGTACAGTGCATTTACAATCTCTCTGTAATATAAATAACTATTCAACCACATGCCAGTTTAATGTTGCTTTAAAGGAATAGTTTTGGGGAATATTATTATTTGCCGTCTTGCAGAGAGTTAGGCTCTGTCCTGAGTTGTGTCGTCTCCATGAGGCAGGCAACCAGCAGAGACTCCAGGAAGTCACTACGTCCGGCAGAGAAATAGTCCAGAAAGTAACTGTGTAAAATGGCAAATTGTTGTTTCAACAGGACAAACTCATTGTGTGTCACGTACCTTAATACGACATAGCAGACCATATTCACATTGGACAGCTGACGAGAAAATGCACACAGTAATTGCACAGATACTGAATCCATATGAAAGTGCAAACCAAGCAAATGAGGCAGTTATGCATATCGTATCTATGATACATTAGAATTATTAACTCCACATGAAACATGCAGGAAAAAGATGACTGACATATTGTGCCTGCGTTTTTTCTCTTTGGTCTATTATCTCAGATAATCACAGCCTCGTCAGCAGCGGAGCAGAAAGTTACACTCCTCAAATCACAGCACCCGGGGAGCAAACCTGCAGGGCTCTGCGAACTCGACTGTCTCAGAGGCGCCACATGATAAAACTCAGGTAAGCGTAAAAAAGCAAGGTGAGCGAATGAAGTATGGATCATAAGGGTACTGACCATCAGTGGAAGGGGCATCTGGTTGGTATAGTAATTAACCCTGTGGAGGGGTTGGCCTGGAAACTGCTGGCTCCACATGCCCCTGTCCACCCCCATCCCTCAAACCTTTGGAGGACCCAGAGATGATGGGGTGTCAAACCCTCCCTGGTGGTCACACTTATTAGAGCCGGTGAGCATTGCTGTGACCCGGCTCGTCTCTCCCACTCTCCAGGCTCCAGGGTAAAATAACTGGGGGGCTAGGGATCAGAACAAAGCAAGTTGATACTGTGATAAGATTAGTGGTTTTATGCTGACAACCCATCTCAACATCTTAGCCATGAAAGGGTGGCAGCTAGGTACAAAGCTACAAAAATCACAGGACAGGCACGCTAATGATTTCTCCCACGATAGCTCTTTGAAGCACAAACACAGCGAGGCGAACACACCTGAGTGATCTGAGCAGCTCGGGGCCAATCAAAGCTATTCACAATGCACATTTTGTACTTGTCCTCTGGTGGGGGAAACCCTGAAAGGGAAGAGAGAGAAAAAGATGTGGTGATCCAAGTCTGATCTAAAGGGCATTTATGACTTAAAAGGGCTAGTGTGTAGTAGTTAGGGGGATCTATTAGCAGAAATGTAATATAATATTCATAACTATGTTTTTATTCGTGTATAATCACCTGAGACTAAGAGTTGTTGTGTTTTCGTTACCTTAGAATGAGCCCTACATATCTACACAGGGAGCATGTCCTTGTCCACGAATCCGCCATGTTTCTACAGTAGCCCAGAACAGACAAACCCAACACTGGCTATAGAGGTGGCCTTTTACGTCTTTACGTTACTTGAAGGCCACCGTTGTTCCCTAACACGCTTGTAAAACTACAGTATCTATGATACATTAGAACTATTAACTCCACATGAAACATGCAGGAAAAAGACAAACTGCTTTACGCTGCAACTGTTTTACGCTTGTAAAACTACAGTACAACCAGCCGCTGCCTGAATGTTGTTGCCCCTAAAGTAATGTTATGGTAAGGATGGTCTCTTAGCGACACGAAGGTCCTGAAAGATACAATTAGTTAAAATTCAAGATATAATTCAATTTAGAAAGATTATTTCCCCCCACTTGCCTCTCAATGCATCCGTACATTTATTACCAAAGTGTTCTGAAGATAATTATAATAACAGTTTTTTTCAAACAGATATGCAAAGCTCAATAATTTATTTAAGGCTTTCATACGCATGCCAAAACATAAAATTGGTCAACGACTTTATGAGGAACCCAATGCAAGCTGGTATCATCTTGCAATTCCATTATTTCAGACTCCATCTGGTTTATAAACTTAACAAACTCCTTGAAAAAAAAAAAAAAGGCGAGCAGCAGTGTGCCAAATCAGCTGCCTGGCACAGGGCCGACACTGGGTGCACACCATGGATCCAAGCTCGAATTCTTTCTCTCTCCTCACCTCTATTTTGTGTCAGAGATTAAAAATAGCAAGTGGCCTTCTGCAGAATAAGCAGTTCAGGGATTCTGGCTTTGACACTGTTTGCCTGGAGAGGCCAGCTGTCACCTGCATGCAGGAAGAGTCGGTCTCACCACCGACTCTCTACACACAGTGGGCTCTGGACTTTGGCTGCAAGACAAAATGGGCGTGTCTGTCCATCCATTTTACAGCGCCGGAGAAGTTTTGGTGACCGTAACTTTGTTTTTTAAGTTATACAATCGTACTGCTTTCTGTGCACGTGTTCTCATCAAGCAAATTGGTAAATAATCAAAATTATACGGACACACGCATAAAAATATTCCCAAAAATGGCTATGTTAATTCAATTACAAACGGAATTTAAATATTTCTATGATTTTAGACTGTAGATTTGTGATGCCGGAAACATTTCCCTCCCAATGCTGGAGAGAAGAGAATGAAGCTAAGCCGCACTAATCTATAAAACAATCAAAAGACTGAGACTGCTGCATTTAGAATTAATGAGAGACCAACCTTGTGAACATTTAGAAATTAGTCAGAGATTTTCTGCAGATATGGGCTCATTTTCTGGTTCAGAACATTACTATCAAACAAACGTCATCAGTGTGTGAAAGCTCAAACAAATATTACACCAAGTTCACAAAGTCAGCCTCTGTGTCAGAGTGGAAGTTCAGACCTGATGAAGTTCCCGCTTGTGAGGAAGCTTAAAGACGGAGCTGAAACAAATATAAATGAAAACACTTTCAATGTCACTACACATAGTTCCCAACACTCAAGTAGCCAAGAGTTCAAGTTAAACAGTGTTTTCAAGTTGATATTGCATTGATGCTGCATTTTTATATATAAAAATAAAAAGTATAAAAATGACACCCTGTGGTACAAAAACCCCTGTTGGGGCATCACTGCACGAGACAAATCAGATTTGTTTTTGTCGTGTATATGCATGAGTCAGAAAAGACCAACTTCAAGACAAGTCATTTTGCAGGTTTATGCATTTATATGAATAAATATCAGTAAATATTTCCACATATAAGGCACATGTAGTCCCATCCAAATATCAACTTCTAAATAAATATAAATAAGGAAAAATAAAAAACTCACTGATGAGTAAGATTCATCCCTACAGATGAATAGACATCAATAGAATTTCTAATATTAATATTATTAATTTACATATACGTACAAAACACATCCATTACAAGTTTTGGTAAGCCAATTTGAGAGTAAGAACAAAACGCAGCGCTCAGTTTATTGGCATCCCTTAGGAAGAAGAAGAAAGCAAACAATTGGGATTATCTAATCGCAGGGGAAAGGAAGCAGGGAGTATCGGGCACAGGAGAGTTGAGGCTGCCATATTTGTTATTTTCCTAGCTAAATTCTTTCTGCAGGGCATGAAGTTGGCAACTCCATTGATTTTAAGATTGTCTGTTCCTGTCTGGATACAAAGTGCACCTCCGGCTCCGTCAACGGAGGCTGAAAAAGTGTTTTCTCTCCGTTGTATTGACTAAAACAGAGCTGCTAGGTGGAACAGGGAGCTAATGAGTGCCGGCCATGTTGCGTGAATGCACCTCGGGATGATTAATGCAACTGAACCTTAATTAAGCCCCTCCCAAATACAGCCACTGTCCAATCATACGTTAGCAACCGTAACTAGGCATGTACGGCCTGTCAAGCTTTCAGCGGTGTGCATATGGAACCTGCAAGTCCGACAGCAGATATCCTCAAAGTTTAGAGGGGGGGGGGTGTCATATGAACCCTGAGTGGAAGACCTCACATACAGCTGAATGCATCCAAGATCAACAAAAACTCCTTTGTTTGCTCCAAGGTAAGACGCTAATAACATCAGCCACGTTAGTGAACAAAGAATTATTATTATTTAATAAATCCAGTGTATGGATCAAGCCAACGGTGTGTGAGTGACGTCCTGGCGAGCTTTCAGTGTAAGGATTTGTTTTAAATGCCACTTGGAATTAAATTTGAGACCAACTTTACACTAAAATTAAAGTAAAAAAAGGACACAGATTACTCAGGGTTAGGGACAGTTTTGTCCAAATGTTTTTTGTAACATAAAACATTTCCCCATGTTGGTAATAGCTAGCAGACAGTGTATCTGCAAACAACAAACAAAAGTTTGGTACATTTTTACATAAATAAATAATAATAATAATAATAATAATAATAATAGAAAGAGATTTTAAATAGCAATATCTGAAAAAAATACAATTCATTAAATCCTACTTCCATGTCTTAGCATTTTTACGACTTTTTTTTTTAAAGAGTTAAGACATTTTAATACAAATTAAGGCCTTATTTTTAGCTATCCGCAGGAACCGTGGTTTTAAACAAATGGAAAAGTGGGATCATTTAGTTTTATACAACATCATTTACGATTTTAATGTCCTCTTATTCCCAAATATTGTGAATTTAGCTCTCAAATGCATATTGTGTACTTTGCTCTGATATTTCAGAACTATTATTCCAGAAATCCTTTGGAATATTTCTCACTGATATCGTTGAAAACGCCATATTGACATTCTGACAGGCCTAGCAACAGTAGTCAAGGGGGAGGGGCTTAGCCAAGGAACAATCATCAATAAGAAAGACAAGGATTTAAATAAGTCCTTCAGTGAGGTCAGATCATGCCAAGTTGTCACTATGACAGGCGTCACTGCGCAGATCCACAATGTCCCACTCCCCTGTATTCGACTGGCTCTCTGGAATCGAGGCTTCTACGCGGTCAGGTACATTCGACCCGTCGTCCTGGGATTCGCATGGCTGACGATGACCCACCTCTGAATGATCGACAGAGGCTTGTTTGATTGGAAGCCACGGGAGGTCCGACTCAGTGGACACACCCAGCGCCAGAGCCGCCTCCTCTCCTTCCTCCACCATGGAACCCAGCTCTTCATCCCCAACTCCCTCCACCTCATGCCCTGCCTCTTCCACTGGACTCCGGCCCTCCTCCAGGTCGAAGGCAGCTCCATCTTCCATCAAAATTTCTCCCCCTCTCCTGTCAATCCCATTCGTCTCCACCCCCAGGAGAGGCTCCAGGTTTTCGAGCAGCGCAGGTGTGTCTTCCCTGCTGACGCCATCTGTGCCGAGGTCGTCCAACACAACTGGGACGGAAGATCAGACAACCGGTCATTTTAATTACTCATATACTGGCTTGACATTATAGGCATTATATATATATATACACACATATATATACACATATATATATACACACACATATATGTACATATATATACATATATATATACACATATACACATATACACACATACACACATACACACTGTGTATATATATGGCCAAAAACATGTTTTGTGACTTGACCTTTGTCCACCAAAATCTAATAGGTTCATCCTTGAATCCAAGCGGAAATTTGTGCCAAATTTGAAGAAATTCCCTCCAGGCGTCCCTGAGATATTGCGTTCACGAGAATTGGACAGACAGACGTGCGGACGGACAACCAGAAAGCATTATGCCTCCGGCCTCGGCTCTCGCCAGCACGGAGGCATAAAAACACTTTCAAAAGAAAGCACAAGGAAAAGTTTCCTCTTTAGGACGACTGTGTCAATGTAGAAAGTTATTTCAATTACTTATGTGACTGAAGTGCTTCCATGGCAACAGGCTAAATATAGCAGCAGTGCCCAGACAAGGGGACGCAAGACGAGTGTGACGCCCCGCATCTGGGCAACAGCAACAGCTTAGTTCTGCTTCTTCGCCAAAATATGCTCTCACTTTGGGGATTACTGACCCATATTTGTGGATGTGCAGGCAAAAAGGTTAAAGACTGCACATAGAGTCCCAGCCACCTTTTCCCCCACACACACACATACACACACTCAAAAACACGCAGGAAGAAAGCAACATTACTTGAACTGGCATCCATATTTATGGCCCCCCGTCCCCCATCCCCTTTCAAAGAGAACACGGCAGAAGTTTCTGAATGTCAGCGGGCGAGAATTTGCTTCACATTTCCAAAATGCCATGGCATTTGGGCAGCTTGCACCAATGAGAAGCAGAGAGGAGTGGCGGCGGGAAGGGAAAGGACTTGGGTTAAACATGGAAGACAGCAAGGAGGGTTTAGCACGCGGTGGCTAATTACAGTGTTTATGCCGTTAACTGCAGCTTCTCTTATCAATGGCTGGAGGAGCCAGTTCCACACAGTTGCACACTCACCTCTGGGCGGCTGCACGTGTGGCTGAGGTGTGGCACGGGTCGGATGAAGCTCCGGCTGAAGATTTTCATTCAGTGCGATGTTGTCTCGTGTCCCTGTAAGACCACCGTCAAACAAACACTCCCCGTTACTTTTACACTCAAAAACAAGAACAAAAAGACAAAGTAAGTGGAATGAAGAGTTTTGGGCATGTCGGGATTGGATGGGGCACATGCATGGTGCTGTGTGTACAAACATACACGCACGTATGCATTGCAGTGGCTTCAGTTCCCTGTCATCTGTCTTCATTAGTGATGGCTACACGCCTCTGAGGCTGACACCATATGCTACTCATAGGAGCACCATAAACCAGACATCACAAACACACACACACACACAACTGTATTCACATAGACACAAGCATACACACAAGCCTGTAATCAGCCTTTGCCTTCACGGAAACTGTGAATAGGCCTGTTTCTCTGACTATTCAAGTGTGAGGCACAAAAACAAACAGAAGAATGAGAAAATGGATGACTGGGTGACACGATGCGTGAGAATCATGAATGGTGAACGGAGACCATATTGTTATGAATGCAGTCCATATTGTTATGGAGGCTCAGTGCTGACACTGACGTGGCACCAGAGTGATAGCGTGGGCTGGATCCGGACGCTTCTACCAGCTGAGGGCGTCAAGAGAAGCAGCAAAGTTAATGGTTGTCTAAAAAGTTTCTCCTTTTACAGAAACAGCGGTTTTAATCATTGTCTCAACTATGGGATGGACTGCCATGGCCTTGGTACAAACATTAATGCACCTTCAGGAGGAATTATAATAACTTTGGTCATTTCAATGAATGTGATTCCCATCAGCCTCAGCTGTAAACTGTGTTTATTGCTAAATGACAAATGTTAGCATACTAACTATAGAGAGATTTGGCAGAACATTTTTTAATTTAAATGTAATCTCCCAATAGAATTTTAATTTCCAACTTACATATGCAGAAATTGGGTCATTCTCTGACAATACTCAAATGAAAATGGAGAAGCCATTTGACATTTTCAAACACCGCTTTATGGTTGACAATATTCTAACGTATACTCAAATTTGAAAATGCAATATGAATATTGTAACTTAATTTTATGAAACTTTATAGATAAAAAGACTCGATGGCATGTCTGTGGTGTCAAGATATATCGATATGCATCGAACTTTCCTATTTATTTATTTATTGAGTGAAGAAAATGACAGATTCTTTAATGTTGACGTATCATCAGCTGACAAAAGACTCAACAGTCAGCAGCTGTCCAGAGGCAAACATCTTCATCGTGAAGCTCAGCTGGCCTGTAGCTTTAAGACTCTACGCCTGCATCAGGGCGCAGAGGATTCTGCAGACTTCCTTTAAAAGCCAGTAATGCGGCGTGTGTTGGTTATTGTATGAAGAGCGAGGCCCAGACTGAGCACAGCCGTGTGTCTCCAGGAGCCAGCGGCTTCCTTTAAACCTCACTGGCATACGACACACTGTATATGCACGAGAGCTGCAATGATTATACGATCAAAGGAGAAGAGAAATCGATCGAGGAAAAAAAAAAAAATCTATAAACTATTTGGACCATCGACTGATCCTTTAAACAACTTTTTCAGTCAGAAAATGCTTTCTGCCTTTCAAATATAGAAATGTGCCGCTTTTCTCTGTTTTATATCATATTAAAGTGAATATCTGTATACCTTGGACTTTGAGAAGCTGGGATGGACATTTTTCACTATTTTCTGACATTTTAAAGACCAAACGATTAGTCTGGAAAATAATCGGTAAAATAATCGATAATGAAAATAATCGTTAGTTGCAGCCCATCTTGCCAATATAACAGGCTCTTCTGCATTATATGATACTCCAACATACCAGATCATATGCTTTGAAGCACGAAATGCAGAGAAAAAAAAAAGAGATGTCTGTCAAACAGTTAAACCCTGCACTGAGAGGCAGTGACAAGGAAATGCCTCGTTCTTAACTGGAGGAAGTCTGTCACTGGACAAAAACTGAGCTCGATGGGTGCTTTCACTTGCTGTGTTACATTTCCGCTTGCACTTATTCACCATTCAGGGTGGACTGGAGGACTGGTGGGGATCTATCAATCACAACTTTATCTGCCTCACTGCATCGATGTCATTGTTATTGTTTTTGGCTCTCTCTCATCCGGAGACAACGTGGTCACCTCTAGTGTTCCCCGGGCCTCAGACAGGCAGCCAAGGCCCTCCGTCCTAACCTGTTTGCCTTTAATATCCATCAGCCCAACTTCATATCACATCAAGGCCACAGACACTCGCATCTCTCTCTATATGTCTGTCTCCCTAACTGTGGTGGACAGTGTGGTCGTCAGGTACTCTGGGCCCTCGCCTACAAATTCCCTAATAACGGCACATTCCCCTAAATGTGTTTGTAATGTGGGCAATCATTTTCAGTAATGGATGCTTGTCAGTTTTATGGCGGTGAGAATGACGGTCTCATGACAGGGCACCTCCATCCAGCCGCAGCCCCTCCACCTCGCAGTTGGGCTCTTACACGGCACAACATCTCCCTCCAGTGGGGAAAACGGGGAACTGTTTTCTAGCTGGGCTGTCTTGACACCAAGTTGTACGTGCGAATGTAGTTTGGGATTCAAATTTTTCATACAGTTTACATTTGGTAGATTGTTCAATGTTTTAAATTTGTGTTTGGTTTTGCTGCTCTGAGGCTGAGGTTTGTTTAAAGGAAGGGAACAGCTGGCCACCGTCTTTGCACAATGTCAAAATATTGAATTGATAAGCCTGGGTTTACTCATATACACTAATGCATACTTACAGGAGCAAAGAAAATCTCAGACGCTTTTCTCCACCGTCTCACATAATGACAAGAATTTACAAAAACAATATTGGCAGATGTGAGAGCATATTTTACTATTTGATTTTCACTCTGTTTTTCGGTCTGTTTATCAATTCCACTTCTCTTTTCTCTGACTCTGCATTATACGTCACTCTACAATGTGACAGCCTTCGGTCCTGGTCTCACATGATTTATGATTCTAATTTTTTCGAGTGAGAATCTGAGCACATTTTTTTTAAAAGAACCCAGAAAACAGTAGCGTGCTGAAGATCTCTCTTGCCCAACCCCAACATTAAAAAAGACTCATTCTTTCCCTGAGTTTTTAAGACAGATCTACTAGACCAAAAGCACCAGTGTGTGATATTCAGGCAGCCTGCTCCAGTCAATGGTATCATGAGCAGACACATGAGCGGGTGGTCAATGGAGTCAACACATTGTAAACGGTGGGCATGAGGTGACACGCTTTCTGGGCGTCTGCCCAGATTTGTCCTGGCATGACATAGTGGAGGGCATGGATGGGCTAAGTGGGGCAGAAGGAATACATACTCCCAATTCCCACAGATACGCGGTAGGTCAAGCCTGAGACGCAGCCAAAAGAGAGAAAGACACAGTTATGAGCATAAAACCTCATTAATGTATTTAGATTTTTTTAAAAGAGAGAAAAGAAGGGAAATCAGATAAAGGGACAGTCCACCATAAAATCAAAAATACATAGTTTTGCTCTTACCTGTGGTGCTGTTTATCAATCTAGATAGTTTTGGTGTACGGTGTTGGAGATATCGGCCGTACAGATGTCTGCCTTCTCTCCAATATAACGGAGCTGGATGGCACTCTGTCCAGATATCACGAACCTTTCTACTGTATCACAGCGCAGCAGGAAGCGTGCATGTACTCAGGGACGAGAGGCTCTCCTGAGCTCGCCGATGTTCCAGCTCAGCCGAGGAGGAGGACATTAATGTTTACACCTCACGAGCACGAACCTCTCGTCCATGAGGAGACGCACGCTTCCTCCTACGTTAAACTGCTCACATCAATCTAGATTGATGAATAGCACCTTAGGTTTTTAAAATGTATTTATTTGTCCCTTTAAGCCAGTTTGCTCGCTAAAACAATTAGAGACAATGTTTGTCTTTTTACTCATAAAAAACATAAATGATAAATCAAGAGCAATGTATGAGGGGAGTAACTTTAAGAAAACCATTTTCAACAAATTTCTACAACAAATGATTAATTATTAAGGGACAGAGATGACACCGTTTATCACAAGTTAACTTCAAGTTTACTTTATGTAAACACGGCCGGAGTCACATGGTCATGTTTGCTGAAGGTGCGGTGGAGTTATAGGTTCTTTTGTGTTTTCTCAGCAGAACAGACGCCTTGCTTCACAGTGAGGTGCAGTAACGTCCCTCATCATATGCAACTGCTTTACAGACGTTTAACTACAAATGGCAGCGATATTCTTTCCACTTTGCTCTATTTCCATATCCTCAAAAATCATTGTTTCCTTAAATGGATTAGTCAGAAACATTGTTTGTTGTGTGTGTGTGTGTTGTGTGTGTGTTGTGTGTGTATGTACACATGACTAATATTACTCTTTTGTTTAATAACTGGATTGTGTTTGACGTGAGATTAAAACATAGAGGGCTCATTTTAGGACTGTAATAATGAGGGTGCGGTACAGCTTAAATCTTTTTTTGTGTGGAAGCTTTAACTCTTGGTCTTCAGACCCACCTGGAAGACTCCACAGTCCTGAAACCTCCAACGTCTTCAGCTTCCTTTCCAAATCTGCTACTCTGTTTCCAAGGATCCTGCATACCAAGCACGATGTGTCAGGTTACTTGGGACTGATGAACACTGTTTGTGTGTATTTGTGTGTCACAGTTCTGTGTTTGCCTTGGAGGTGGAGGAGGATTCTCAGAACAGGTATGCAAACATTATAAAGCTAGTTACATCTGGCTTTTGTCTTTAGAGGGAAATGTTTCAATTGGCATTTGTTCCCGGGACAAAAGACTCGGCAGTAGTCACAGTATTTAGTCTATGGCCTATTTATAGTGGGTTTTCCCTGCAGGTACACTGCAATTTGGGTGGAAAAGGGGTATTGGTGTGCCAGGAGGATGACGTTTAAAAGCGGAGGAGCAGGTGAGGGTTCCTCTGACATCTTCAGTGTATTTCATTACCTGTTGGTGTGCCTCTGGTGCTGGATGACCAGGTTCTTCTCATGGATGGTCTCCAGCAGAGCCGTGGCCAGGGACTTGAGGTCAGAGATGGACTGAGGCGTGGCTGGCAGGCTGCAGCCCTGCTCTTCCAGGAGCATCTCCTGGACTAAAAAGGAGAGAGAGAGAGAGAGGAAAAATAGAGAAGGAGGAAGCAGACAAATGAAAGACAGGTAGGAAACGAACAGAAGGAGAAAATAAAAAAGGAGAAAGCAAGTTTTATTTGAAGCCCCATGTGCCAATGACACCATCAATGAAAACATGTGGTACGACCTGCCAAAAAATCACCCATAACACTTTCACAAAATTTAAAAAATACATAAAATAGAGGGTGATTTAACAAGAGGTTGGGGAAACAGAATGACAAGAGCAAGACAGAGATGCAGAGTTAGAAACAGCTGTCTACCAGTGACACTCATAACTTAAACTCCGGAGCCCACTGTGCTGCTTCTGCCAGCAACTGTCAGTCATCTTGGCAGGCTCATTTCCCTGCCAGTGGTGCTCTCTACCACTGGCAATACAATTAGTAACCCAGCTGGTGTCCGGGTGGATCGGCAAAGAAGGAGCTATTAAATAATGCGATGAGACACGGCTAGAAACAACATTTTGATTTGTTATACTGAAGAATAAGTCAGGGTAGCACTCTCTATGATGCATTATAAACATATCTATAATGCATTACAATCTGCTTATAGCTCTTTTATGCTAAAAGCAGATAAAATGCATTGAAATGATGTTTATAATGCATTATAAGACAGAACGTGAGCCGAGTGTGTGTTCACCTTGTCTGGCTGAGAGGACTCCAGTGAGGGGGCTGCTCTGTGATTTCCCAAACGCGCTGGAGTTTTTCCTCCTCTCAAGAGCTGTCTGTTTTAAAAATTGAAACATTAAAGTTTTACTTTTGGTGCACGACAATACGCATTTCATGATGTCAAATGAATTGTTCAGAATTCATAAAGCCTAAAAAAAGCAGAAGCATCTGAACCTTGTACTTCATGATGTTGGATTTCAGCAGGTTCACCTCCTCTTGCACTTGACTGAAACGCTCATGCAAATACCTACATCAGCAACAAGAGAGTCAAAGCACATAGAACAAGACTGATGAGGTGACATAACAGACACTTTATATCATATTTTAAGTTGGAGTTCAGGAATTTGAAACTTGGTAAAACTTTAAGAAATAAGTTCAAAGGTGCAGTATTTACACAATGTTTTATTTTTAGTGAAAACCATCCCACGTGATTATTTTAACTAAAAGTCAATAATCAAAAATCAATCAGTGTTATTGGTTTATTCTTAGAAAGGATTCCTGTCTTTTACTTAACATTATGGAAAAGCATGTGAATTAAAAAAAAAACAAAAAAAAAAAACATAGTTGGCTCAAAGTTTAATATGGAATTCAGAGAGTAAAATGGCTCCACGAGACTCTGACACATGATTGACAGCTCAGTGTCATAATGAGAATAAAAATCATCTGGAGATCATCCAAGAAAACCAGAAGTAGACGGGGCTTAAAGCAACATGAGCACGATCTGCTTCATTTGTCCCACTGACCTGTTCTCCATGCAGAGGGCATCAACATCAATGATACGAGCCTCACGGTTGCCCAAGATGTGGTTAAGCTCCACGTTGAGTCGGTAGGTCTTGTCCCTGAACACACTGCGCTCCGCCTTCACGTCCTGCAGCTCGTCCGTCACAGCCTTCATGTTGTGCTCCACCTCCTCCATCTAGAGAAAAGGCAACGAGGCCAAATTGTTTGAAAGCGAAGCCACTGAAAGATATTTTAAAGCTTTGCTTACTAAAGCATATGCTGTTTTCAGTCATTCAGGACTACTTTGTTCACGAACACCTCGACAGGAGGTTTAAAAAGGAGGGGAAAGTATCGTTTCATCAAAAATAATAACATCCAATCCAACACAACTATATTGTAAGCCTCAGAATGAGTGTATGAAGCTGAAGGGGGGACAGTCGCAGTGGGCTGAGAATATGTACAGACAAGAAAAAGTAAGGCATGTACGATGGCGTATTAGGGCCATTGTAGCTATAAAATATATA
>CALSCE010010667.1:7004865-7036336 GCA_943593645.1 Bovichtus variegatus | reverse complement strand
TTCTGGAATTCAGAAGTTCCGAGATTAAAATTACATACATTTAGTTTTTTCTCGCAAATCTTGCGCATTATAATCTGAGACAATATCCAAGACTATTTTCCTGGGTTTTTTTCTTGTAAATGGATTTTTATTTCAGATAATCGTTTATTATTTTCTTGCAAATGTATAACTTCATAATCTAAGAGAAAATTCAAGTTTTTTTCTCATGAATTTACGACTTTCATTTCGGAAATTCTGAGTTTTGTCTCAGAACAATACCCCCCTCCCCCGGCTCCATAATCTATTCATTTTTTTTTTTTTTTAAATCTACAATGGCCCTAATACACTGTCGTAGGCATGCCCCTCGTGCACAATGCAAATAGTGAATGAATTGTATTATGAACTACAAAGGCTGTTTTTTAAAAGGGTTCCTGGGCCCCTAATCAAGTCCCTGAGGCTGAAGAAGGCTAATTGTTGGATCTAGAACCAAGTGCTGAGTTTAGAAAAAGGCTTCTGTCTTTGTTTCTGGGAGGCTGAAATGAAAAATGTACTGTTTTGTATGTTTTGAATAGCTGAAAATCAAATGTCACTGTGATGTCACTTCACCTGTGATCAAATGTCACTGTAACTGCTCTGCACATGTGTGAACATGACGTGAGAGCATCGACATTTCAGATGCTTTTCTTGGTTTTTGTGTGGGGATTTTTCGAGGAAAGAAAGGACATTTATCAACCTGTAGCCCCGCTCTCTCAAGCTGGCGAACTAGATCCTCACGTTCATGGGCGGGGAAATGGCGTGCCCCCACCTCCTCATCCCCCAGCCTCTGTCGAGTAATGGTCATCCTCAGGAGCTGTGGGAAAGAAACAACATGTTACATTCACTGCTCCTCTCAAACGCATCTACTCATGGATTGTGTGAGGGGTCACGTCAGACCTTGTTATCCCCCTGGGCCTCCGTCAGTCTCTGCGTCAGCTCCTTCGCCTCTTCAGCGAGCTGTTTCACTCGTTCCCTCGAGTCTCTCAACAGCTGAGCCAGGTTCACCTGAGGAGAGCGGAGAAGAAGCGTGACCGGTGAAAACAGCTGCTGACAGGCCACTGGATCCATCCCGGAGAAGGGCCAAATCCACCAATGAAACACATTCAACTAGGGCAACACTTGTTTCTTCTTCAGCTCAAGGAAACAAAAGATAGTGAACATGCAGAAACAACTGTGAACAGCTTTTGAACACTCATCAAACACGTCACACATAGCACTAAGGGATTATGTGGAGCAAAAACAGACACAATTATGTCTTGGATACGGCGGATTTCTCACTTGATATCAGCAAAATCATAGCCAAAAAATAAAGTCAATGGAAACGTGTGACGTGTAAAATCTTAACAAAACGTATACAAAAATACAGTATTCTATAATATGTATTGGCAGATATACAAGCTGTAAGAAAACAGAACACTAAATGATCACCAAAAAACCATCCCAGTCTATTCCTAGTCTCAACTATAGGTATTCTACAACCAATTTACAAGAATTCCTTTATTTACTGTATATTTATATATATTAATTAATATTATATATTTTATTATAATATTTATTTAGTTATTTTTTCTATTTTTACTTTTTATTTACAATTGTTTGTATAATTATATTCCCATTTGTTTTATTTAAAACCTTTGTGTGACTGAAATGATTGTGTATGGAGGTGCACATATTTCGTTTTGTACGTTTTTGTACTGATGTCTTTTTTGTTTTGGTATTATGATTGAAATCTCAATAAAAAAAAAAATATTTTGTGCATGTTAGGATTATTGTTTTCTCAAAACGGACGTTTATTTGCTGTTTGCGCTCTAAAAAAGTAATAATGATGCAATTCAGCAGCCAACTTCTTTGATTCCAGTCCTGACCCGAACATTTATCCTCACTATAATGATCTGTGTGGCATATAAGAAGTGTGAACATGTAATCCATTTGGTATTATGAGGTTGTTTGTCCATGGAGATGCTGTATTTGATGTGAACTCATGTCATCCTCACCGAACTAAATGAAGCACGACACACAATTTACACTCAAGGGAAACACTTTAAGCACTAGTGGCTGTGATAAAGTAATCCAAAATCAACTTACTTGATTGCGTTTTTCTGGTGGCAAAGAGGGGTCCCCATCCTAAAATATGAAATGAGTTACATAATTAAACTAGAAGGGAACTTGGAGAGCCCAGACCTCCATCAAGGTCATTTCCATGAGATTAGGATCCACTCAAACTCAACTAACAACATAACCTCCTAGACGGAGGTAATTATTCTTAGTCATCGAATAAAATTAGGAAATATAAGATTGTGCCCGCTGGTAAAGACAAAGCACGGCCTGATCAGCCTCTGCTTGAAGGTTTGATCCACTCACTATGAGTTCCCTGTACTTCTTCTTGAGTCCCTGGTGGCGCTCCCTCAGCTGGTTGGCCATCAGCTTGTACTGGTCTCGTTCCTGCTGGCAGGTATCCAGCTCCTTGGACAGAATGAGCAGGGCCTCTTTCTTACTCTCCAGCTTCCGTTTACACACCAGGAACTACAACAAACACCGCACACACCAGGACAGATCAGAGAGCAGGGGTACTGTGAGATGCAAGATTGTGGATATAGTTAATCGTCATCTAGCTTCAGTTTAAGACATTTAAAAAAGATTTGGGTGGCAAGTAACTTTTGCCCCCACTGTCTAAAAAAAATGTGGCATTTACAAAGTTTTGGGGGCACAAACAAATAGTAATTAGTGCATTAAGTTGCTGTTTTAATTGTGAAATGAGCAGAGATTTAAATGCATACGGTAATCACCACCTTGTGCCAACATAAATGCATACAATGCAGACTTTTGCTGTCCCAAGTGTTCTCCTTAGAAACTTTTGAAAAGTTTTTGCACTCTTCCAAGACACTTTTGCGAAATCTCGCAGAACTTTTTCATTTAGGGTCGCTATGACGGCTTCAGCAGCTTCTAAAATAGCGATATGGGACACTGCATTTGATGAATTCACTGCTGCCGGGGGCAATTTTTGATTCTCGGTCACAGCTTTCGGGGCATTCTGAGATTTCTTGGGGCATTTATTCCCTTGGCCCCCCTTCATTTTTGACACTGTCTAGCTCTATGTGTTAATTCCAGGACCACCTGTGTGAAACATCAATATATCGCAGCACCAACTGTATCATCCAGCTTCTTGGCTTTATAGTTTCCACCAGGCTCTACTCTCCTGGGACGGAAATGACTTTACTGTGCAAATGATACCAACCCTGACCAGGTCCCTACAGGTGGAAAAACACACACTGGAGTTTAACGTGTAGATAAGACACAGCAGAGCGAGCAGAGCAAACCTTGATAGCCGTCAGACCAGCTCATAACCTAATTAAACAGCAGCTGCTTGCAGGAAGCTGGATGTGCTTGTCGGATGGTTTGTAGCTAATCCCTTGATTAAAGCGGCAACTGGTGGTTGTTGAATCTGGCAATTATTTTCCCACTTAATGTGAAAATGCCCATAACAGTTCTCTTAAGCTCCAGTTGATGATATCACAGTTTTCTAAGACATAAGACCAGAGTTGGAATGTAACTAAGTACATTTACTCAAATACGGCCCTTACATACAATTTAGATGTAGTTTATTTGAGTGTTTTATTTTCAAGCCACTTTCTACTTCTACTGCACAACATTAAAATCCTACTTTTACATCATTGCATGAGTAATAACACTCTAATGATATCATATATAATAGCACAACAGTCTGCATTAAGTACTTTTACTTGAAATACTTTAAGTACATTTTCTTATTATACTTACAGACTTTTACTCATGTGCAATGCAGGACTTTTAAACTGTATCAGAGTATTTTTACAGTGTAGTATTCTGATCTGAATACTCCCTCAATCACTGCATAAGACAAAAAAATATATATACACATACATGAGTAATATTACTCTTGTGTTTGCTGTGAGATTCAAATATGGCCAAGTGCTAATCAGGGCTGCACAATACATCGTTTTTAATCGTCGTCACAACTCACCGGGAAAGCGATATAAGTTGAAAGATTTAAAATAAATATATTAATATTGGTGCCTTTTGTGTTCAGTTCAACGTTAAATGTGTTGAATAAAATAAATAATACACGCGTCTTTCTTTTTCTTCATCGAGCAGTGTGTTGTATCTTTGCAGTATATTGAAAGCAGCTTAATATCAGTTCATTTATCGCCAGTAAGTTAACATCGTTATCGCACATCACATATCTTTGTGCAGCCATAACAATGTGCATACGTGTTCAAATAGATTAGTATCTATAGGTTGAATAGGTTTGAATGCATTTCATAAAGCAACGCAGTCCCACAGGTGTCACGTCAGGTGTCCGCGTGTGGAGCAGGTGTGCACAGGCTCGTGGGTGCAGGCGGCCTGACAGGACGACACGTTTACCTCTTCATCACTCTGTATCCAGCCTATCTAATAAAAGACGAACAAAGGGGGTTTGTGTGTGATGTTAAACAGCTGCTCGGTGTATTAACACACCGAAGCTCGTTCCATATGGACAAGGGCGCTTCTGTGAAAGCAGCCCGCCTCTGCCTCAGCTGCTCGCGGTCTTCCCCACTCACTCACCTCGCTCACGAGCCCCTGCCAGTCACTCTCGCTCCTCTTGGAAGACTGCATTATTATCCGAAATTATTTGAGCACAATGCCGGGATACAGGCTGCCTGTCTGCCTCTGTTCGAGCTGCTTCTCCCTCGTTTGTTTATCCGGGTGCGATGTCACTTTTTTTTTTTTTTTTTTTTTTTTTTTTTTTTTTTTTTTTTTTTTTTTGGCTCTGCCGTCAAGTCGCGCGGAATGAGCATGGAAAAAGAGATACAACTTCCGGTACAAAGTGGAAAAAATAAAATGAACGTTGAAGAAAATGTGTTTTGAGCAATAATTCTGATAGGAATGTATCACTATTCAATATGTAAAACTGGATTGCATAGACTGTTCTGAAATAAAGATAAACTGGAGCGGAATTAGCAAACAGAACGTAAATTGAAGGTTTCCTTCAAAATAAAAGCACGAGGACATTGTACAAATTGTGTGATCATATTTAGGAGAATAATAAGTCAGACAATTAAATGAAATACAAATATTACAAATAACGGATATGGGTGCATTGAGAGGAGAGAGATTATCCTTGACTGATAATGTGCCATAACCACAGCACATAAGCACAAACATGATAAAACACATCTTACAAAGATATGTTTTAATATATTTATTTAGATACTCAAGTTTAATTATCAATACCAAACATACAGGAGGCACTGATGGAAATATTGAATAACAGAAATAGTGAAACAGATGAATGGCTTTATTTTGAAGTAACTGGTGTCTTGATTTGATAGAACAAGACTGGAGACATTTACATGCTTGAACTGAATATCTGCTGAAGTTAATAGCGAAGCACATGTTCCCTAGACTTTTTGAGATTATTTGTGAATGGGGCAGAATCATCTGAAAACATATCTGAATTAGATGGGAGGAATGTGTGTTAATGGGAGACAGGTGTTAAGACCTGTCTCTGGGAAACCAAATGCCTTTCTTATTTAATAACAATTTTTTAAGGAAAACTCATTAAGTTACCTTGAATTGGACAGATATCTGATTCTACATTACCCATTTTGTTTACTGTTGATACCAAGTTATACTTAGTGATAAGATGTAATACAAACTTTCCGCTGTTTGAAGGATCCATCCGCAGCACATTTCTCCAGCGAAGAAATTCATTCCTGGTCAGCATTTCTCAAGTATTCCACTTTACTGAAGAAATAAAAATCAAGTTTTTTAGACTTTAAGTCTTGTTAATGCTGTAGTAGCTACTAAACATAGAAATAGGAGCTAATGAATGGAATTATTCTTAATCCATTGGCCATGATAAAAGTGATTGTACCTGTCAGTGGTGCAGAAGAAGGGATGACTCAAGCATTCTTCCACTTCAGGTCTGCTCTTTGGCTCTTCCTTGATCGTCCAGTCAATGAAATCTTTTACCAACACGTCTTCAACATGGTCCAAAGTGTAGTTCCCTTCATGGATGTTGTTCTCCTTGGCCATCCAGCATTTTGTACCTGCACTGCATGTGCCATAAGTTGCTTGGCCTTCGGATAATCGTCTACCGATGCCAAAATCAGCTGATCTTGCCTCCCGCTAGCATCTGCAGGACAAATCAGGTAGAAAAACATGAATAAAATTCTATGTGATAATTATGAATTCAAATACTTTTTCAGTATATCTTTTAACTTGTCTTACCGATCTGTGGTTTGAGGTCCCGGTGCAGAATTGGAGGATTTAAACCGTGAAGCACCCTTAAACGTTCTTTCTCAGCCGACCATCATCATTATTTCTCATGTGTTCTTCCAATGTGTATTCACACAAGACCAAGATATGCAAAGTTCTCATCCTCTTTAAAGTCAACGTATCGCACAATAAATGCGTCATAAAGCTCTGTAAGCAAAAGGAATGTGCCAATATCCTCCTTGTGATTTACAACAGCAGCAATTCTTGTAACTGTGTGAAGAAAGTAATTTCTTCGCTTCAGAATACCTGTAAAAAAGACAGAATGATGGTGCTACTGTTACAGTATGTTGTGCCATTTTAAACTTTAGACAAGCAGCCAAATATTAGCAGTCAATATTGTGTTACTAAATAACGTTCATTATGATGACATCAAATAACCTATAAATATGGATGGATTCTAAAGCACTTCTATTTGTTTTGCTATACTACCATCACTATAGAAAGCACAATAAGCAATTCTATGAAATATTGATCTTAATGTATACAAATGCATTTAATTTTACTTCCCAAAATGTGGATATGAAGCCTTCTGAGTTTGCAGGGTATCAGCAGTCTTACACTAAAAAATGAAATTTTATTGGACGAAGGCATATTATATAACTCTGTAATGTAGTGTGATGATAGTGCATAAAGTAGTATTGTGTGTGTAATGGTAGTAAAGTATGACTGGAGATTGATTTCTAAATGGGAAAGTCTGAAAAACATAATTGAGTCTTCGGGAGTCCAACTCAGTGATATTTCAGTGAAGGTGCTTTTTAGAGCTTGCTCGCTGAAAAATCCACCTCCTGCTCTCTGTACATTTACAGCCTTAGACTGTATATAATAATGTTACAATTAACTTTCACAAACTGAAAACACACTGTGAAAGAGTTCAAGTCATAAGCCAAAAACTCAGACCACATCCAAACCGGACAACAGCAACCTGTCAATCACAAGGCAGCCCCGCCCTAAAACATACCCTGCTTTATTGTCTATTTTAATCTAAATGGGACCATAAATCATTAAATCAACATCATGTTGTATTGAAAAAGACTTGAAACCAGAGATTGAGAACATAAACTCAATAGGAAAATGTTGTATATGTACTGAGGTAATAAATCAAGAGAGAAGTAGGCTCATTTTATCATAGACTTCTATACAATTGGACTTATTTTGGCAAACAGTGCAGTCAATATTAGAGAGAAAGCAGGTTTAAGGCACTTCCACATTGGCTTCACTTTTCAGACCCGGAAGTTGCTGCTTGGTTGCATCCCATAAAACCAAAACAAAGCTAAAAGGTGCTAAAACGCTCGATAGAACTGACTGCAGTCATTGGATAATTTACTGTGGGTTTGTCTTTATTATACATCCCTTTCACATAAATGTACTAATTTGATACGTCATAATAAAATATTTATTGACGCAGCTTTAAGATCCTAATGACCGATGAGTGATAAAACACATCTTACAATCATACTTTTATACATTTATTTTGATACTCAACTGATTAAATTTACAGTATATTTTGAGTAACATTCAATATGCTTAAAACAAAATCATACAAAAGAATCTGCATGTTGTAAAGCTTTCATATTCCAGTATGCTTTTTTTAATTATTTAATTACAATAACATTCACTTAATGAGTAGAAGCACTTTAAGACTTCTGAGTTTGTTAGGTTTATTTAAAAATAATTTGGCAAACACCCTTTTTTGAATGTCATGCGCTTGCAAGCTGCAGTAACGTTTAATTTTTAAAAAAAGTAAGTGCAAAGATCCGTTCAGGTTTTGTGTGACAAACAGGTAGTGGCATTGCAGTCCATGTTTTATGTACATTTGGTAGCTTGTAAGTCAACATTCAGTATTAGTAAGAAGAGAATGACAGACGGAAAAAGCCTCTCAACTTGAGTGTATATATTTACATAAACATTGTTTCCTTCATTTGTGGACGAACAAATTACGTCTTTTTGTCAAATTTATTTACTTGAGTGCATGACTTCTGTGGTGAGGAGCGTTTTTTTTTTTTTGTTTTTTTTTAAAGTTATATTCGAAAAAGAAAAGTCAAATTATGTCAGTAGAACAACAACTGTGGTTATTATTTCAAACTTATAAGTATGTTCATTTCCCTGACATCACTGAAACACTAAATGGATAAAAAGATCTTCTATCTTTGCCACCTGTAGTTCGTCTGGACTAAAAGGTTATTAAATTCACATGTGTTTGTCGAAAAAGGAATTAGCGATATCCAGTCCTGAATATTTCACCTCCTGAAAGAACAAACCATTTCTTCCTTTTTTACTGTACGCAATATAATCTATAGCACCTACAGTAACATTTCCCACCTAACAACTACACTAAGGGCTGGGGTCTCGGTTACGATAATTAAAGGTTTGTGCTTTCAAGAGATTCCCTGTAGGGGAAAAGCAAAAGGGGTGTGATACTTTATCACGGCCAGAGGGAGGCACTCTGGGCCCGTCAGAACCCAGAACCCCAGTGCTGATAAGGCAACAAACTGTACATCACCACACAGTATGAGTGGCACATAGATAAGCAACCACAACTGTTACATGCCCCAAAAACAGAATTAGTAATATTACTTTTCTCTCAGGTCCTGGTGTATATTATTTGGGGTATAAAACCATTAACACAGGGGATATTAAACCTATAGATAGATCCAAATAGATCAAATTATGTGTCAAATCTTTCCACCCTCAGGAATGTTAGCTGGATTTTTAGGAGAATACCAGGCTCCTTGTACAATTGTCCACCCTCTTGACTCCCCCTCTCAGTCTTTGTGAAATGGTAGGGTCTCTGAAAGTCTGAGAGACCATGAGAACAGATGGACAAGGCCATTAAGAAATATTCAAGAAACCTTAAAAACTAAAAGGATTCTAAACACCACTTGACCCAGCTCTTTTGCCACAGAAACTTATGGAGGAATTGATATTTGACAGTTCATTAAGTCTTTTCTGCTCCTTTTCTTTTCCCTTCACAAATGTATCTTTTTCGTGGAAGACGTTCGATTGCAGGAGGGACAATGAAGCAGAGCCCCTCACAAGCTCAAGTCAATGATGATGTGCTCAAAGATCTGTGTGTTTCCCTTGAAGCTCGAGGTGAAGATGAAGTCCCTGCGGTCAGTGGACACCACAGTGAAGGAGCGCGGTGCCTGGATGTAAACCTCCTTGAAACGGTCAAAGAGTTTCATCTCATCATCCCACAGGTAGATCTGCGAGAAGGTGTAATCGCTTCCCAACGCCAGATAGTAACGCTCTTTGAAAGAAAACGGCTGGAGAATCATGGAGCCTCGTGATGGCAACGCCTGGATCTCTGCAAACTGTTTGGTACCCCAACGTAGGATTTTGGAGTCACCAATATAGCGCGTCATAGCCAGGTAGAGTTCCTCCTTGATCCGGAAGTGCTTTACAGCTACGACATCCTCCATGTGAGGGATCTCGCCCTGCAGGACAAACTTCTGGTTGCTCCGGCTCCACTGGTAGATCACAGGCACCTGTGAGCGGCTTGCCAAGATAAGGTGGGCCTTCCCATCCAAGTCCAGGAACTCTGCATCTGTGTCGCGGTACCACTCGTGCAGCGACTGGTATGAATAAAAGCCCTTATCGTTCCACTTGTAGAGGGTGGACAGGCCTGCTTTTGAACTGTCAGCAATCACAAAGAACCACTCAGAGCCGATCTGGAATACTTCAATGTCATTGGGCTTGGAGATCTTGGACACCTCAATGTCTTGAAACTTGCTGAACCTGCTTTGGTCCTCATCAAACTTGTAGATGTGGGAACCACCAAAGAGCTGAGCCACGATGACAAACACCTGGTCCTGGATGACAACTGACTTGCACCCCACAATGGACTGACCTGTAAGGCAGGGAAAAGGAAGTAAACAGGCCAATACCATGAGTGTAAAACTCAAGCAGGGCATTTGTTAAGGGGGGACACTGCAGGTGAAAAATCACCATGAAACTTCCCCAGTTCACTACTAACATTAAGACAATTATTTTTTTCTATTACAAGTTTTCTGAAATGTTGTGTTTAAATATGCAAATGAGGCATTATCTAATGCCAATTCATGGTGGATTGAGGAGAAATCTAGCATAACATAACATAACAGACAAAGTTAGTTAAATAAACACCTAAATGTGTAATTTAGATGTTTCATTCCTCTAGTCTCAATGAAGACATGTAATGGAAGCAAAATAGCCCAAACTCTCAAAATTGATCAGTGCATGAAAAACGATGTTTTTGCCTATAGTGTCTCTCCTAAAGCATTGTCATACCTGTGATGTTATCATAAGTCCTGAAGTTCATTTCTATGTGGTCCCATTGGAAAACCATGCAGCTCTCTGCGCTGGGAGCAGCGATCGTCACATACACATCATTCTTATAGCTGAACGTGTCAACAGACAGAGACTCAGATGCCAGGGACTGATGCAGGACGAAATCTGAGGAAAGGCACATTTTGAATTTCAAAGTCTCATAAACTAAAACATTTCTAAAAAGGAAAAGACGTATTATATAGGAGACAAACTGAGAAAACTACACTTTTGCTTTTGATGACCCGGTTGAGTTTCCTGATACTGATGCCAGTTAGCACAAAAACAAGGCCAGCTGGCTCAGGACTTTCTCACCCGTTGAAATGCATTCATTGTGCAGACTGGTCATATCATTGAGGCGCTTGTCCTTCATGTCCTCTGGTCCAGCACACACGACATCTGACACTGTGGCATTGGTGTTCTTCAGCCACGTCATCAGCCACTTTGCACGGCAGTCACATTCAAAGGCATTGCCTCGCAGGTCCCTGCAGAAGAGAAGTACTGTATATCATTTCAGAGCAACAGTAGATCAGCGAGAACGCACCTTAGAAGAAACGCATGGGACCAGGATACATTTTTGACACAGATTATGAAGAAGAAAACAGAAGACATTGCGTTACTTTCCCAACACATTAAACTGAGGGACAAACTTACAGCTCTATCAGTGAGTCCAAGTCAATGAAGACGTCCCTGGGCAAAGCTTTAATGTTGTTGTTTGCCAAAGACCTAGAAACAACAGCAATGAATCAGGGTAGAAAATGGCTATTAAGAATATTACAAACATGATTCACATATATTGTGCAGAAGTCAATGTACAACACTGGCATTAAAAACCTTAATATCGTTCTCATATACTCTATGTCTCCATTAACGTTTGCCACCGTTACCCTTAATCCTAATAAAACAGTGAAATATTTAGCATCACTTACAATAGTTCACAATTGCTATACATTAAAAATGACCTTCAGCAAATAAATAATACAAGTGAGATGTTTTAACAATGTTTAGAGATTTTAAAGGTTGGAACATACAAGTGAGTCAAGTCCCTGAGTCCTCTGAAGGCATATTTGGATGCAGTCTCCATCTTATTACTCTCAATGAACCTGTGGGAAATAACAACAAAGCCTGTTAGTGATAAGCTTGTGGTATGGAATTTCCTTAACTTACATATTCACGATAAATACATTAAAGTCATTGTGCATTAGAGACTTTAGAAACACTTTTTTTGGTACGGACAGGTCTGTCGGATGTCATTTTTCGTATCAATGTTACATATATTTGCTGAACAAATGTTTAAAATCGTTCATAGAAATCATTGTGAAATGTCAGTTGCATCAGGCCTGAGGATTATAACAAACATAAATACAGTATTTTGCAAAATGCAACAATACTAATACAGATTTGTAATACTTTTGTTTTAGAAGTTGGTTTGTGGGCAAATAAGTGAAGATTCAGTCCTGGTGTAAATGAAACCACTAGAGGGCCTCATTGACTTGCACTAGAAGACTACTTTGGTATGTTAGATTAAAGTGTGCTAGCTACAATTGATTAAATAAATTAATGTTGTACACATGTTGTGTAGCCAATATGTTTAGTTATTACACCAAATCACTGTATGTCTTTGTACTATTTTAATAATCAAACCAAACAATAGAAGAACTTACAGATACTCCAGATGTGAAAGGCCTGAGAATGCATCATCCCGTACTGTTGTAAGAGAATTGGAATTCAAAAGCCTGTAATGAATAATAAAACACACTTTAACAGACGCTGGCTGCCAACACAAGGCAATATCTTATGCCTCTGTCTAAGATGGATGAAATGTCTCATGAAAATAGAGCCAAAAGCTCTCAGACTAATTCCAACACGAGTCATTTTATCACTGTAGTTCATGGCCTCTATCGCCATATCGGCACACTGCTGGAAAATGTCAAGAAGAAACACATCTTACAAAATAAACTGTGTGAAGAAACAAGTGTCCCCGACACACAGAAGAGTAAAGCACAGGTTCTTATATTGTATACCTAGATATTACCCCTACGATATCAGGATGTAACTCAAAGACAACCGTCTCGTGAAAATAATAGATTTTAAGGTGAGACACCACAGGCAAAAACATTGTTTCGTTTTTTTGAACGTGAGACTTTGGCTATTTTGCTTCTATTACACGTCTTCTTTCAGACCAGTGATAATGCCTCATTATCATAATGCCTCAAACACAACATTTCAGAAAACTTGTAACACAAAGGATGATTGTCTTAATGTAAGTAATGTCCTGGGGAAGTTTCGTGTTGATATCTATCATTTAAATGTTTCAACCTATTTACCTGTGGTGTCTCCTTGAGGGGAATGTATAAAACAAGGACAAACTAATCTGTGGCAGCAGCTGCACTCGCAACATTTATCTGGCTGTAAATCATCATGTGTGTTATGACTTTGGCTAAATGCTCTATATCTGCCGCGCCTCGGTTCTGCAGGCATCACAGCTATCACTGGTGGAGTAACACAGTAGATTGATGGCCTCTAAGTACAATATGGCATGTGACTGCACTGAAACCTTTGCAGGTGTATAGCCCTTTTGAAACCTTTCCTGCTAATTGCTTTGACTGTATCTGCATTAAAGTAATGCACAGCAGAAAGTTAGCTACTGCACATGTGTGTGCTTTAATAGATGACATCCTTGATAAATGCCAAGATTATAGTTTATTATTTCTGTATAACAAGGTTTCTGTTGTGTGTATTGCAGCCTGTGGTGGAAAGTAACTAAGTCAATTTACTCAGGTATTGTACTTCAGTATCAATTTGAGGTTCTTCAGTATTTCCATTTTCTTCTACTTTATACTTCCACTACATCTCAGAGGGAAATATTCTACTTTTCACTGCACTACATTTATCTTACAGCTTTAGTTACGAGTCACTTTTCAGACTACATCCAAAGCATCTGAATTTATAAAACATATTAAAACACGGGAAACGGTAACATTTTCAGCATCATGGGTACTTTTACTTTTAATACTTGAGTACATTTTGCTGGTAATTCTTACATACCTGCACTTAAGTAATATTTTCTATTCAGGACTTGTAGTGGAGTATTTTCAGAGTCTGGTATTCGTAGGCCTACTTTTACTTAAAGGATCTGAACACTGCTTCTCTATTGGGCTGCACAGCCTGAAGCCTTTTTCATGTTAAACACTCACATTAAAGACGTATCCAACTTTTGAAAGTCACCCATGTGTTTTTAAATCAATCTGTCTGCATAGTTTTGTCCTAAAAGGAGTCTTTGATACGGGGTAAGGTAACTCCCTAAATCTTACAACAAGAGGAATATATGCTGTCGAAGTGCTCTTACAGTAGCTGGAGGGATGGCATGTGAGAAAACATTGCCTCTTTGACCTCGGAGAAAGTCCCATTGACGATACTCCTGAAAGGAAGAAGCAGGCACGATGAACATAAAGCCACCAAAGCCAATCAACATGCTGAGAAGTGGTCATCAGAGAAGACTGAAAGGACCGCATTGCCTTTCAGCAGCGGCTCTCGTTAAGATGGTGCACGTTATACAAGAATACAGTTAGGGACAACTGGAAACTTAGGAAGCCTACATTGCTGCATATTGCACATGCATGTTTAGTGAAAACATCGAGCTACTCACAAAGAATTGACGTCGTTGGGGCTCAGCCTTGGGACATAGGAGGACCCGACGCAAATGATGGACTCCCTGGAGCAGCTGCATGTTGAAGGACATCGGAAAGCCTTCTTTAAATGAGCCGGTTGACACAGGAAGCAGAGCGACACAGACAACAATGCCCACATCTTGAGAGTTGGCAGCATCTTTCTTGCCGGGCTTGCATGTGTGAGATTTCCTGAGAGCACCGATCGAGGCAGATGGCTCCGCGCGTTTCCACCCTGCACCATGAAATGCTGCACTGGCTCCCTGACATCAGCAAATCAGCTGCAGCTCCCCTCCGTCCACTTTAATTATTTATTAAGTCAGAGCTCCAGTCGGGTAACTGTTGGTTAAACAGCCATGCACCATACATCGAACAGAAAGACATTAGGCTGCCACAGATGATCTGGTAACTCCCACAGTTCAGACATGGCCATCTGTGGATATATGTGGCATTCATCGAAATATAGTTACATTATTTGAGCAGAAATACTGCGTGTATACAGAAATACTGTCCGACATTTATAGACTTCCAAAATACATTTCAAATGACGTCGTTATTTACACACACACACACGCACACACACACATTGTGTTGCCAATTTGTACATCATTTGTCACATCTCTCGTTAGTTTTCCAATGTGGGTTTAACATTGAGAATCAAAGGCATCACATGAAAGTGTGTTTATGAAACCTTTGACTGAGACGTCTGAAGTGAGACATTATTACTGAGGGTGATTTTACATACAGTAGCTGTACAGTAGGCTTCCCCTCCTCCATACAGAGGACGTGAGAGGCGCATAACTGCAGCACCACGGACAGCGCCGGTGCTCAGCTGCTCGGCTTCCACACTAAATACAGCAGCCATGTGTGTCTGCATGCATCTGCAGTCAAAGTATACATAGTGTATACACAGTGTAGTGTATACACAGTGTGGTGTATAGTGTATACACTACACTGTGTATACAGCAGCCACAGCTGCATCAACATTTAACACACAAGGGAGATTTTGGACTTGAGTGAAAGATGACAATCCTTCACTTTTACTCCTGATCCAAAATTTAAGAATAAAAGCTATTTATCAAAAATCTAAATGACTTAAAGACACTCTAAGAGAGCTCCAGAGGTAAATTCAATATGACTGAAATATTAATAAATTTATAAAAATATCAATATTATTAATATGACATCAGAAACTATTTAAAACTCTTTATAAACTATTAAAAATAAATAATAAAGTCATGATCAAGTCTGCACTTTTATTGTCTACCTACAACAAAAATCCTAGCTCACTGACAAAACATGTATAATACTGGAGAAAACGGAATGAAAATGAAATACTAATTCATTTCCAGGCTTTTGAATAACAAACTCATCAAATCCAGTTTTTGATCAACTGTGTACGAGAATATTTCAGGGCTTTGTCGAGCCATTTCATGTAAAAATTGACATTCTTAAATCGTCATATGTATCATACGAAAGAAAATGTGCTTCTCTTACCCAAATCACACAGTTCACATAATCCGTTTTCTTTTTAAACATTTATGAATGTGCCAAACCCCAGAGGAAGAAGAGCGATTCTTAATGGTGCACCTTAAGACCTCTGGCTGCTAGATAACCATGATGAAACATTACATTTACTTGTATTTATCAAAGGTGCAAAGTGTTTCCATTCCAGCCAATCTTCCGTTATTTCAACACTATTTACAGATAACAAACATATTAGATTGTTGTTGAAATGACAAGTGGCCATTTCTGCTCTGAGCATACGTATAGTCATGTGATCACATGAGCTACTCTTACAGATAAAAACAGACACAGGTCAGACGCTGAGAAGGCCTCTGTAATGTCCCTGAAGGTACCAGTCTGGTTAACCCTGTGGGTCGTTTGGTAAACAGTGGCCCTTTTGGAACGAAGCCTGTGAATCTATGGCCCTCCATCATCGCTCTATCTGGCAGCTGCTGAGAGCCAGGAGCGAAGGGCCATTTGTCATCCAGCTGCATCCCTGGGGTACTTGGGCTTCTGATTGAGTGTGTGGAGTGCAGATTTAGGGGGAATGTTTTTCTTAAAGGCAGTCTGTTTTAGTGAGGAGGGATGAAAGTAAACAATCCTTTGAGTGTCAGGTTGGGATGCACGAGATGGATCTTTTCCCCCAGCAGATACCGATAATTTCACATTTAAAAGCAAATTCCAAGCAAAAATGGCGGATTTAATAATCCAACCAAATCTAACAGACATCACTATATTGTTAATGCATTCAAAACAATCTTCAAATGCTCATTTACTTTTCTAGTAAAGTACTTCAAACTTGTATCGTCTGCCTCTGAAACTGGGAGAAACGTCCACACCGGTCACGACATCTTCGGCTCTGAATTCAGCGAGCTGCTTGTTCTTATTCTCAGAACCAACCTTAAAAGGGGCATACCGCCACCTACTTTATGAGAGTGCGTCGATGCTGCGATGATAGAACAGCCGTAGATAGAAAGAGGGGATGACATGCAGCAAAGGGCTGCGAGTCAGATGTAAGGACTCAGCCTTTGTGGGCCACATGCTGCATCAGGTGAGCTGGCAGGGCACCCCTCTGTTGCCTTTTTAGGATTAAGATAACACTAATATGCTGATAAAATAAGTAACTTGGGTCATAATGTGGCCGGTTTTCCTCATAACCTTTAATGTTTGATTTACCTGAGCGGTTTCCTTATTGCAATGCTTGCCACTGATGCACTCTGATCACGCATAAAAACAGACTGTGATGCCGTGTGCAGGTTTCTTGGTGGCAGCCCTTTCCTGATTTACACACTGCAACACGCTTGATCAATAGAGGGGGGTTCCTTTAAAAAGGGGCCAGCAGGCCTGTCTGACGCTCTCGATCCACACAGCATCTCTGCAACCTCAGCAAAACATGGGGAAACCTGGCAAACTGGTGACGGGGGGTGGAGAGAGAAGAGACAAAACAACATTTGCACAAGCCAGCTGCGTTTATGTAAACCACATGCACCGCTCCACATTCAGAATCAGTCAGTCTACTCAGCATCATTTCTTTTTTTCTGAATTCTGACTGAAGCTAAAAGCCAACAGCGTTGTGAAAAAAGCTGTTTTGTGAGTGCTGCACTGTTCTAAAGCCGTCATATTTTGTTAATGGTTACAGCTCGGGAACAGGGAAAGTGTGCTGATCCAGCACCCTAATCTATCTGACTCCAGTCCACTTCACAGGCTGCTGGGTGGATTGGTTCTGCTGTTGCTACACATGCAGTCAGACCTGCAATACCAACATGTGCTGACTGTACACTTTGCGATACACAAGCACACCTGGGCCCGGCCCTGACGCAGCAACAATGGCAGCTGGAGAACTAAAATAAGCAGTGAAGACTATTGTCATAAACTCGCAGTAATAAATAAATAAATAAATAAATATATATTTTTTAGGAAAAACTAGAAACTGATGAGATATTGCATTATCATATTGATTATCGTTTATCGAAAGTAAATGAGCTAATCCAATACACTGGCTTCAAATGGAGATAAAGGCTCAAAGGCTTTTGCATCACATTATGACACCCTGCAGAAGACAACATACCGCCTACATACTTGTCTCATATATCAATAGGTGGAAAAGCTAGAAAGAATGCACATAAAACAAACATGTGTCTGCACAACACAAGCAAAGAAAAAGAGGAACCACAATTAATTACACTCCAGCGTTTTTAAATTGCACTGTGGAGGATTTAGATGGTTTTAATTAAGATAAATGACACACAGAAGGCACAGGTCATTGTAAATGGTGGATCCATAATAAAGTAAAGTATTTTCAATATACAGAGACAACAATGTCTTTGCAGACGCTTTCCGTTAACAACCATATGCTCCTGAGAAGAATTTTTTAATTCAGCGTTTCTACTAATTAGCACACATTCACAGAGGAGAGGATTAATCAGTGGCATCAGCCTGTGTCATTTTTGTAATGAACACATCGCCAGCTGTTGCTGCTGAGCTCAAGTCTTTGACCTTATTACAATGTCTGGACTGATAATCCATCAGCAAGTGCCATTCAAAACACAAACAGTTCAAATCAGGGTAAGCAGGAAATGGAGGCAACAGAGCTCAAACTAAGTAAAAATCCCTTTGTTCAATCATTCTCCAGTGGTGTCCTCCTGGCTGGATGGAAGCACTGGGGAACTACTTTTAGTCACATTTCCCTCTTTCTTCAGAGTCCTCAGGCACTTGTCGAGCCTTTTGATGCACAGTGTCACATCTTGGCGAGTGATGCCCACAGCTGAGGCGGCATTAAGGTAAGGACAGGGGTATGCATCAGAGTGCGACATAAAGCCGCGGAACGTGTGTCCGCTTACGGTCTGCTCCTTGCCAAGCGGTATGACCCTGGAAACATGGGTGAAAAACAAGGATTATGTGGTACAGTAATGATTATTTAGCATGCTGGGAAACAACTGGAATTTCTTTTTACTTTTCACAACGACCCGGCTAAAGCTTAAGCTTGACAGACAAGTATTATTATTTAAACAAAATAATTTCACTTTAACAGAGAGAGAAGAAATCATCTGTAATAAAGGAGGTACACTCGTCATTAAATTTACCATACTAAACTAGGCATTAGTAGTCAAACTGCAACGAGCAATGTTCCACAACCGTGACCCACAACTCCTCAACTGTCGACCCTGTCTGTTGGAGAAACTTAAAATGTTCTCGCTTCTACAGAAAATGCTACGTTTGATGTCATATGCAATGTATCGGTCACTGTAAATACTGCGTTTTTAGGATTTCTTTGTTGAATTTGCAACATGCTGAATTTGTTAGCAAGCAGATGCAGCAGACATGGAGCAACATCCGCGTTCATTAGGAGTCGTGCTTCTACACTAATGTAAGTCCCGTATTCACTCCTTTTAGGTCGGTTTGTCTCCACTGACTCCTGAGGGAAATATCCGTCTCTTTAGCTGATAAAATGCACCAATATGTTGCTAACTTTGGTGCTGGAAAGGTAGTGTACAGTGGGTTTTTAGCGCAACAGCTGCCTGATACAGCTGCCGACAAAACCACACCCAGAGCAGTGAGAATAATACGGGACTGCAGAGTGTAGAATTGCATTGTTAATATTGATTATCTCAGTTTAAAGAGCAATTTTCTCTGACTGAGGTCATACTTGGCCCGGCTTGATGGCATCGGCTCTGATCAGGTAACCAGTGACTGTTAGCATGTTAGCTCCTCCAACATCCTTCAAAGAAATGTTTACCTTGTAAGTCAGCTGATGAAACACTGTCAGCGCAGTTCAGACTTTCTTTAATATGAAATCATTAACTGGCTCGCTATTAGGACCGTGTAGGAGATAAACCATCATGCTGGAGAAATGCATTATATTAAGATGTAGATCTCTTAATATGGTGAATATTGAGGTGAAAAAAAGCCAGCTCCCTCGCACAGTATTCATGGTGAGCAATGAGAATATTTCATATATCAAACATGCATCATATCCTGCAATAGATTATAAAGATTAATGTTTGTCATTGAAGCTTGAATCTTAAAAGTCAATGCATCTCATTAAGTATGCTACAGAGATACAAGGATAAAAGATGAAGCTCGGCACTCTGACCATGGGAAAAAGCTCACTTGGAATAAAATCAAGAGGAAGGATATGTGGAGAATGAATGAATGAATGAATATATATATATATATTATTTTTTATGAACGCAATTGAGCCATGAGTGCATTTAAAACACAAAAACAAGCGTGACATAATGACCCGAATAAATCATTCATTCGGGATATTTAAAATATTTAGATGGCTCCCATGCTTGGTCAAAAACCATTGAAGGGGAAAATGGAAAAACAAATGACAAAAAGCATTTTGGTATTTTTGCAGCCGTGAGGCAACAATGAAAGATTCTCCTCCTCCCTCCTGCTGAGAACAAACATGGCCGTCACTGCAGTCCCGGTAGAGACAACATCGCTCTGTGTCTCGTATGGAAACATCCCGTTAAATTAGGATGGGCACTCTAATCATCTAAAGTAGTTTCCGCTCCAACAGATTCAGCAGATCCATCTGGCTGATTGCTGACGTCCACTGGCCATTTTGTTTGGCAACGCACAACTCATCTCCAGATTTTTGAGGACGAAGACAAACCTATTTTTTGACTTCACCTTCACACCCTCTTGTTATTTGTCCTCTCCCCATGTTTCAATTTCCTGGCCAGATTGTGTTCATGCCCTTTTAAAGTTTTCATACCTGGCTCCTGACACCTGCCGGGTGAACAACATGGAGCCCAGCTGAGTCACCGCCTTGTCGCTCTCCGCCTGGAGACCATCCAGAGACACGGCTGGAGAGAGAGGTGCCCCCCAACACAACACAATGATTACATGTACTAATATAGGGTAGAGTAGAGATGCATTTTCATAATCGATTAATCTTTAAAGTACAATTTAAAGACATCACCTTAGACTTTGATGGATATTTTTCACATGGTTAATCATGAAAATAATGTGCAGTTTAATCGATAATGAAAATAAAGAGTTAGTTGCAGCCCTAATATGGGGTCAGAAAAGGAAACTTTCACCACTCAAAAAACTCCCAAAAATAAACGCAAAATACATGGAGAAAACATTCAGTGTGTAGACCTGCTGGTCTGAAGCCAGTACACGGAGCTTACCCAGTGAAATGGGGTTATGTGGGGTGTGCAGCAGTCTCTCCCCGTGTGCAGAGGCTAGACTCTTCAGCTCCTGAGCCAGGAGCAAATAAATCTCCTGCAGGACATTCGTACACAGAGAAGAGGCATTAAGAGACAGAACTAGAGGGAGCAGGGGCCACACAAAAGAACTATAAATAGTACACTCTGACAGTCTTATTTTAGCAGCAGCAGACTTGGTTTTATTGCTAATCAAGCAAATCTACCCACATGCAGACTGCTCCATGTCCAAACCCCTCCTTTCCCCTTCCCCCCCCCCATCTCCCTCCATGCTTCAGCACAAGCATCCACCTCAGGGATTAATTAGAGAGGCAAGAGAAGAGGAATACATGTTTTAATCCAGAGATTTTCACATCACCATGTTTAAAATATGCTGACAAGGTGCGTTTGCTTCAGAGTCTCAAAGCCGCGTGTGGGTCACTGAATAAGGGTAATGTACACAGATGTTATGAGGCCATGCCAGCCGGGGAAGCTGCACAACAATAAATCGCAGTGTTTTTGTTGCTGGCTCCAGATTCCCCAGTGAAGCATTGCACATTAAAGGATCTGCTCTCTGCAACAGTGGGTGTGTGTGCGTGTCTGCTGCGTACGCTGCTGACTCATACTTTCCTAATTTGAAAGCACCAAGAAGGAAAATATTTTCTCTGTCATGAGTCAAACACAAACAGCCTTTCAATGATGTCAAGTGTCTCTGAGTGTTCCTTGTTCTCTAATAACAATGGATGACTTTATTGCAAGTGGTGGAGAGAGTGCACAGCTACGACTATGCAGACAATAAAGTGTGTGTGTGCGTGTGTGAGGAGTAAAAACCCCATCCTATCCAAAAAAAACCCCACAAATCATCTGCAGTTTCTTTGCAATATCTAGACTTTTCCTTTTAAATATTTACATGAGGCTGTAAATGAATCTCAACATATGAAATGTCTGAATTATTTAAAGCTTTTGAGCTGGTGGGGGGATGTGAGGAAATCACTCAGTTCTGCAGACACTACAGAAAACTCTTCCTGTACATAAATTATGCATATGTGCACCAAGAGAAATCAATAAGCCTTGACGGTGTCGGGTCTTTCGAGAGGCCAAAGGTATTTCCTAAATGTATATTTCGGCTATGGCGTTTTTTTGAGTGCATTTTGAGTATTGTATGCCATCTCGTAAGAGGGTTCTTCTCAGGTTGTGATAAAGCATGTCAGAACATTTGATCTAATTTATATAAAGTTCTTTCTGAAAAAAAAAAAAATCCTCCTCCAGTTTTTTGCAGATTAAAAGAGGTCTGAGCATCAACAGAGAGAGAGAGAGAGAGAGAGAGAGAACAGAGTTCGGAGGTGTGAGAATGCTGCAGTGCCTCCCATTTGAAGAGGGGGATGCTGCATTGTGAGCAGGTCTGCTTTAAAACAGGGAGCCACCAGGGGAGGCTTTCTGAAACTTCTGGATCATTTTTATCTTCCTATAGAATACTCCTCCATCTACAAAGATCACTGCTCACTGTTTGAAGTCATTCCTCAGTCAGAAGGCACACGCACACACACACACACGCACACGCACACACACACGCACACACAACTTATATAATCTGTTCTTTTCAGTTTTCCAGGGAAAGATGTTGACACAGCACACATAGAAACATACTCAGTCAGACTGATATTGCCGCAGTATTTTTATACCAATCTATATTGTCATAACATGACCATCTGGGATAGAGGTGTCACCACCCACCCACACCCACACACATATTTATATCATGTTAATAATACACATAGGCTGATATCGTGTAAAAAAGCTTGTGCCTCTTAAATCATTTCAGTTTCTTTCTGTTCTTGCTTTGTGTGCAGCTTTGCTCCTCAGAGTCTTAGAACTGAAACCATTGTTAGGACTGAAAACTGAGTGTGTGTGTTTGTTTGTGTGTGTGTGTGTGTGTGTTTGAGAGAGAGAGGGAGTGAGTGACAGAGAGAGGAAGAGAGGGTGGAAAGTGAGGAAAATAAAGATTTTGGTTTGAGTTTATATTTTCTGAACTACATTTTAGTCTCGTCTTTTTGAGTCAACAATACTGCATGTTGCAATAGTCACAGTTAATGTTTAATGACAACTCCCTATTGTCTCGTCTTAGTGAAGGAAAAAACAAAGGTTGTTGCAGAGAATATTAACATAGTTTAAGAAATGCATTATTAATTTTCTTCTTTTTCAAATGTTGCGATGATATGGTTATTGTGAATTATTTCGTTATTGTGAATAGAAATCTGATGTGTCAGCCCTAATGCGCAAGCATCCTGCAAACACAACTACCTGAAGAATGTGACAAACTCTACCTGGCGTTATAAGGTGATGCGTGCATGCTCTCACCTTTCTCTCCGACAGGAGCTTCTTGTAGCCGCTGGCTCCCAGAGTGAGAAGGGTAATGAGGACGTCGAGCGAAGGGGAGGCCGACGCTCGACCTGGACAAAGAAGGTCAACAAGTGACTGTTAGGCAGCAATAGAATCAAGTCGGCTGTGTGCAAACTTAATTATAGGTATAAATATCCACCGCACATTAACAACAATAAAAGAAGCTTCAGTGGGCGTAAAGGTGAAGCGTCACATGCATGTCTATGGCAGATCAGTTTTCTCTCACTCTCTGTAGGAGTCCTGCTCTAAACTGGCAAAAGAGAAAAACTGAATTGGAACAAGATTGTTTCAGACTTGTGTGATTCAAACATGTCCAATAACTCTATAAAGTCAACATTTATTAAAAAAAGATTATTGAAAAGCAGTGAAAACACATGAGCTGTGTTCATTAAAGAAAAAAAACACAGCACAGAAAATGTAATTCAAAGAGGAAAACAAGATCACATAGTGAGGACTGTTGCAGTATCATTAACACTTTAATTTAATTAAGAATTTACTTATTAAGAATTTAGGTGTTACTTAAAACACCTATAATGAAATACCACAGCTTCTTTTTTATTTTATTTATTATTTTTGTATGTATGTGTATATGTTTGAATGTATAGATATATATTCAATATTAACTTATTTATGATTATTGGTAGTTTTGTTTTTGTGAGCTCCTATGTCTGGGAATGTTCTGCAATGTTAAATGGAAAATTTAATGAAAAAGTCCCAAAAATAAATGAAATGATCCATCATTACTGGGTATAAATCCCTAAATTCATGACTTTTAACAGTTGTATGTAAATGTGCTCGTCAAATAGAGAAAATAATTACAATAAAAAAAATAAGGAAAAGTAAAAAACAAAATGAAATACAAATCATTTATCTACCATTTAAAAATGACCTCCATAATCTCACTTTAAGTAGCTCAGTCGTAGCATTCCTAATACTCACCTGGGTACATCTGGCTTATCTCTTGTATGAAGGACTCATCGAAACCTGCGATTATGGCGCCACCTACTGGGACCATAAAGTTCTTGTCCAAGCTCTGTACAAACGCATCAATCCTACCAACACGAGCCCCCTGATGAAAGACAGACAAGGAATGTAAGCAACCACCATAGCTGTCACAAACGATGACAGTGAAGACGTTCACAAATCTGGATGAGTGGGACCGACCTGTTGTATGAGGTGCATACATTTAGACGACTGTACTCCGTACGCGTTGTTAACTATGTGGGGAATGTTTTGTTTGGCACACACAGCAGACAGCTCCTCAAGCCTACAAGACAAGATCATTAATAATAATGAATGATTAACTTCTTGTAGTCATGACTGATATTTATAAATCAAATGTTCACACTACAGCCGGGTTTCTTTCATGCTTGTGGATGATGTCGTTTTCACACGTCTTTAATATTTATATTTCCTCCTGGTGCAGCAACAACTTTGGTCCGTGTTGCAAATGTAACACATACAGTAAAGTTCCTATTCTAACAGGTGACCCAGCCCCCAAGTTTCCCGTCGCCCCGTGTCTTGTGCTTTCAGGGCGAAAGTCGTGCAGTAGGCGTAACCGGGTAAATGAACACTTATTTTACCTGTCAGGGACCCGCGGGGCAAAGCAGGACGTTGTTGAATGAACACACAGGATGCTCTCGGCTCCGAGCTCCTCGATCTTGCGCTCAACTGCTTCCAAGTCTGTCCGCAGCTCATCGCCATCCAGAACATTCTCCACCACCACCGGCTCAAAGCCTGACAAGCAAGACACAGCGAAAGCTCTCGGGTGTGATTATGAGCGGTTCCATGAGGAAGAAGCACATTTCTAACTAGCATTGGGGTGAAAGTGCAAAGATTTAGTGTGTCATTCTTCAACAAAGACATTTATCTATTTCAGAAATATTCCCGCCACAAATCGCTATCTGCTGCCATATTTCTACCACCTTCGTCGTCTGTGTGGACAGGTGACAATGATGTCACTATTACCTGCTGTGATCATGGCTTTGAAACAGGACTTCTGGTCGATGCGAGGCCAAATGATGTAGCGAGCCTTGGGTCTTCGATGGCGAAGGGTCAGGAAGCACAGAGTCAAGCTCATTCCTGTTGCCATGGGAACTACAAAGCAGCTCGCCACACTCCGGACACCTGTTATCCAGAGACACAAAGCATGGTTATACGTCTAATTTCCAGATTAAGTCTATGTGAAAAAAAAATTTGAATAATGGAACAAACAGTCGGATATTTGTGTTGAACAGCCAAAAGTAAAAAAAACAACAACCCTGATTACTTCGTCAGAGTAATTGCAGTTTGGATTTAGCCTTTGTTACAAACTGGAGGTTTGAAAGAAGTGGGAATTTAGGAGGCAGGGAGTAACACTAAATCTCTGGAGTGGCCCTTTAAGATTTCTTTTCTTTTCTAGTCAAAGCACATCTTTCATTGGCTTTAAAGTAACAACAATTCAAACATTACTTGGCACACATATCCAATGTTCTTGCAAAGTTTCCATTATAAGATACACACACCTGAGAGCTTTAAGACATCCAACACAACAGAGTTGGTCAGCTTGTTGAGCAGACTGGATCCTGCAGCTTTGGGCTGAATAGCAGCGATGTCCCCCGACCGACCGATGCCATGGATCAACCTACATGAAACAGCTGAACGTCACAGCAGGAATTAAACATTAAACAACTTCCTAAACTCTGGGAAGCATCCAAATCTAATATTCCACTGGACACTAGTGAAGACTTGTATGACTTCTGAATATTCTTCAGTACCATGTTGAGTAGATCAGTATGGGCAATTTATTAAATAAATATTAAATTATCATACATAAGTCAGTTTCAGTGTTTATGTTGGCTGTGAATTAACGTACTAATAAATGTTATGTTGCAAGTAAATGACAGTGTGCGGGAATGCCCTCTTCTCTTGTTACCAATTATTTTGAGATTATAGAACGCAACGTCAGAAAAAAAACATTCATAAAACCCTATGTCCCGTGTCTTAGCATTTTTAGGACTTTTGAGGCAGCGATTTAAGACATTTCAATACAAGTTAAGGCCTTATTTTAGGTGAATGACTTCACTTCACTTTAAGACTTTTTGACGATCCGGGGGTACCAGTATTGCTCGGGCTCCAATGTTGTTTGGCTGATGAAGTATAAAACATGATAAATCTACTACAGTTAGGCTGCTTGCTTAATAAAAATCTGTATTTTCAGATTGAAAACATTCAAACTTAAACCTGTAATGTCGTCTTGCCACAAGGCTGGACATCACACGGCCTTCCCGCTCTCCTACGCCGCAGTTACCGAGGAAGTTATTGCTGTCCATCACAGCCAGCTCGTTCAGGAAGAGCTCTATGGTGCTCTCACTCCATCCCTCCTCTGGACACTTGCCCTGCAACACACACAACGAGAAACGTGACTGAACCTGCAGTGACTGCAGTAGATCTTCAGGAAACATGAAGCTGCAGACTTTACCTGCTCCAGTAAAAGTCTGATGAGCTGCTCATGGCTGCGACGCGCCTGGCTCCCCTGTCGTATGTACGAGGTCGACACGATCTTCTCGCTCAGGCTGAAGTTTTCACTGTTCATCTCTGTGAAACAAACAATAACAACAAATAGCATACAATAACTGTTTTGATACTTGTCATTAAATGCTGTTTTCAGCCTCTCAAATACAAAGATTTCCTGATGGACTGGGATGGACATTCTTAAAATGTTCATTTTTATTATCGATTAATCTACTGAATATTTTCTAGATTAATTGCTTGGTCTATAAAATAAAAAATAAAAAATTGTGAAAAATGTCCATCCAGAGTGATGTCTTTAAATGTCTTGTTTTTTCAGTCCAAAAACCCAAAGATATTTACTTTAATATGATATAAAACAGAGAATATCTGGAAATCTTCATATCTGAGCAGCTGAAATGATCACAAGGGAAACAACGTGGCTTTAATGTCGTTATACTTGTGTTAAACAAAAGTCGTAAATAACTAAAAAGTGCTAAAATTAGCTGTAAGCATGGTTACAATTTGATAACAAGCTAGCTCGAGTTATTTACCTCTTAGCAAAGCTGCTAGCAGCTTAGCTCAGGTAATGTTTCCACGCGAGGAGCGAGCACGTGCAGCTTCAACAGGGCTGCTTTGATAAATGACAGTTTAATATTATATCTTCTAACCTCACAGCTTTCAAACCAGCCTCCAAACTACAGGCATGAGAACAGACAGGAGGAGGAGGAGGAAGAAGCACCTTCTTCTTCTTCTTCTTCTTCTTCTGCTTCTTCTTCTTCTTCTGCTGCTGCTGCTTCTTCTTCTTCTGTAGGATTTAGGTGCAGCTTGCATCCTTCGCGTTGCATTACTGCCATCTGCTGGAGGTTAGTGTTCACTTCAGCTCTGTTCTTACCGACACCTTCTGCCTGGTCCACTTCCTTCATTAATCATGCTTTACATTATTGTTTTATTTATTTATTTAACCAGGAGAGAGTCTCATTGAGATTTTAAAAATATATTTTTCAAGAGTGTCCTGGCAGCATCACTATTAACAATATTGCAACACATAAAAAAACCCCCACATACTAAGTTAAAATGTAAACAAAAAGCGAATAGCAGAATCATAAAATATCAAAAACATTCGACATTCTTCACAAGTGGGACCAATCAATCAAAACATATACATCCACATGTGCCTGCCTCCAAATCATTTAAAAATCCTGAAAATGCATCCAGAGAGATTCAGGTGACGTTAAAACCGGCTCCACGCACTTACAGCACATTGGCCATCAGGAAGTTTTCTTTGCAAAATGCTCTCCTGCTCACTAAACATTAAAAAAATGCAACAAAAGCAAACATTTCCATAATGTGCTGTCACATTTATATTTTATTTTATTCAATCATCATGCAATGGACAACTAAATACTACAACCATAAATATGAACTGCTTCCACCTTGCAGTAATGTGTGCTATATGTCTGTGCCATGTGTTGATACTTTACATAGTTACAGTATGCACGTGCTTATCACAGCCTGGATTATATTCTTCTCTCCTAAAATTATTTTACAAGAAATAACAAACCCTACTGCACTCTGCACCTCAACCTTTTACACCTTTTTGAGATTCCCTGTTAAAATACTGTAAAAGAAAAGAAAGAGACATTTTCTCAGAAAGTTTTCTTCAATCATTTAATTTTTGTGTGCAGGTTTTTCCGTGCCCATGAACTGTATACAGTAAACACCCTTTTCCCAATTCAGACCTGGCTTTCGGGACAGATAGTTGGAAGAAGTCGCCTCCCTTACTTTAATTAAGGCTGTATATCTGTAGGTGCGATGGAAGCAGACCAAAGAGGCTTATAAATAAAAAATATGACAAAAATTCAAAGGGTGGACAAGGCGGACCATCAAACTCGAGCATTACCTCCTCTATTTACAGCCCTATTTCCTCCAAAATCCTCCAAATTCATCCAATAGTTGACCGTAGGAGCTGCGTTTGTTCTGCATAATATTAAACAACCACTAATTATTTCCTGTTAAACATGATTCAGCCATGATTCTTGATCTGATGAATCTCAACTTTTTATATAAATGAAAAATATATTGCTGTAAGAAATTAATTAAAAATTGTTAGATGATATATCAGCATTTTTATATTTTTTACTAGAAGCCAATGGCAGAAATTATTGAATAAATCAATAAAAAATTTTTTTTTTAATATATTTGATAAATATCTAAATGTTTAGTGTTATTTTGGAGGAGAATTAACACAATTCAACTTGTATTATAAACTATGTTTTATGAATCAGTTGAATTAATAAACAATCAATGTAATTTAATTGGACATCCACGTACACATATATATATATATATATATATTTATATACTATTGATATTAGCGCCTTCAGAAACACTTTCACAAAACAGACCTTTCATTTCAGCTCTTCCATCAAATTTATTGAAATTATTTGCAATATTAGTAGAACAATAGCAAGACGACATTTCTTACAGGGTTGATCGTATGGGGACCAACAATAATGCACTTCCATCGTGTGGCTCTACAGGGGAAGTATATAATTTATATAACTTTAAAAGGAGCAACAACAAAAAAAGAAAGTTACAATAAAAGTCCTGCATTCAAAATTTAACTCACGTAGAAATACATATCACTAAAATGTAATTAAAGTATTAAAAAAGTGAACATTATGCAGAATCTTTCAGTGTTAAATTATTACATATAACTGGATTCATATAACTCATATGCATGTGCAACATTATTATGATAAAATTATATATTGTAAACTATTATAAATTATGATTGTATATTCTGCTGGGTACATAAATATATAACAATGCATTATATTTTATAAATGTATCATGTTTCAAAAAACATCAACTAGTAAAGTAAACATTTCTAAATGTAGTGTAAAGAATACAATATTTCTCTCTGATATACAGTGCAGAGTAAATACATCTAAATATAAAAAATAAAATACAGTTAAATACAAATATAAATACTATATAATATAAAATACAAATTAAATACAGTAAGTAGAAGAAAAAATGTGCAGCCTTCTTAAATTGTCATTTTTGCCTTATTTTGTTATCATTATCGTAATAGCAACATATGTGAGAAAGTATGGCTGGGCAATATAAAAGAAAGCTGTACGCATGCATTAAACACATTTTATCTGAGATAATAGACAATTCTGTAAATTCAGTGCCAAAACATATGAGAAAACATGAAAAAGGAACACTCACACACACACACACACACACACACACAGTAAACAAAGCATTTGTTGGGGCTAATTACCTTTTTTAAATGTTGTCGTAATTAGCTAACTGTAACTGTAATCCTCAAGTTACAAAAGAAACAAACACATTTTCCCCACACACAGGAAGATTAATTTAAATTATAAAAGTGTTTTTAACTATCGAAAATATTGCTCATAATTCTGTATTACAGTAAATCATATTGTAGCCAGTTTATTACACTTATCATTTTAGCACATGATTCAAAATGGTCACAATTTAAGCACAAATGAAACCACTACAAAGAGCACGAGACAACAGACTTTCTGGAAGATGTCTTATTGTAAACAGGTACAAATCCAGTGTTATTGCTGCAAAGGGCAGAGAAAGATGGCAATGTGATGGCATAGCAGGTCCTTCAACTCAGCAGCTATGCCAACATCTTGCCTTCCTTCCTGGACCCATGTTTGGCTCACACAGGGTGGATGGTGCAGTCCATTCAGGAGCGCGTGCATGACGCATCAACATATTGCTGATAATTACACTGAAGACATGTTGGACCTGTGAAGCAACGAGCCAAACAGAGCCACGTTTAACCAGCCTTAAATATTCAACCAAAAACATGATATTCAGATAAAGTATTTACAATAACGCGCAATAAACTTCACTAAAACTTCCAACTACGAAAACTCCCAAAGAGGGTTCCACTTCACACGACGGCCACAGTGCAACACATGATTCAGTGGATGTTAATACGGTGAGGCCTGTCTCCTTTATCCTCACACCTACCTGTTGGTGTGTCAAACTGGGACTCAAAGGGCCAGCTCTCCTCGCTCTTTGTCCCGGATCCATGTGCCCTGGCATCCGGCGCCAGCAGAGTAAAGTAGGCTGAGGCTGGAGGAGATAAGTCTGTCCTCCGCCGCCCACTGCTGGAGCAGGCAGCCGGCATGTGCAGCGGATGACTTTCGCTGCACAGCAGTAGGTGTGTTCGGGGTTGGCGGCTGGGCAGCTCTGGCGTGGTTTCCTGCACCTTTGGGCGCTGACGAGGAATCCAATTGGACAAAATTGGTAGGGGGACACCCTCCCGAGGAGAGAACTCCGTCCAAACATGTTTGGTCTCATGAATTCCCAAAATCCAAAAAGTCATTCTGCAGTAAAATATTTAATACGTTTGTAAAATGTAAAAATAGCCTGTAGTTCAGGGACCTGGAACATACTGTCATGCCTTTACTGAAAACACACAACCTACTTTGAGAACTCATTTTCGTTTTCTCAAATTACTTTTCAAATGTGTCAAGACCCAGAGCCTCTGTCCAGAGAGACCAGACGGTCCCTGGGGAGCTGATCCACGCACACACACACACACACACACACACACACACACACACACACACACAC
>CALSCE010010667.1:6961115-7004855 GCA_943593645.1 Bovichtus variegatus | reverse complement strand
CACACACACACACACACACACACACACACACACACACACACACACACAATCAATCAAACAAACCATGACTGCAGAATCCAGCTCATTAATGAATCACACAGAATGATTCAAAAGCTGTCTAGACCAGAAAGTGGTGAATGTCCAGGACAGGAAACATCTTTGTGTGAGAGTGAGACCTCTTTATGGCCCTCTGGCATGCAAACAGACAGCGAGTGGAGTTTAGCAGATGTACAGTCATTTATAACCCCCTAAAGATTAACTCTGAATTACGGCTGTAGTACACAACGTTCAGATGGCAAACACACACCGGTCAGCAGAGAGAGAGATGGAAAGTAACTAAGCAGATTAATCATTGTGCTTAAGCACAATTTTGAGGTCCTTTACTTGAGTATTTCCATTTTAAGTTACTTTAGAATTTTACTTTACTACATTTGAGAGGAGAAATATTGCATATATCCCCTACTTTTTATTCCCCTACATTGAGACATTTGTTTAAGGTCAGCTACAGGTTCATCCCTGGGGTAAGATGACCAATTAAAATATGACATTATATCTTTATTCATTAAAAACCCACGCGGTCTTCGTCAGGGTGTGAAGAGGCTGTTTGTGATGCTGATTTGTGGTGGTCTATTTTACCTCTATTTTAACATATACAAGCAAGTTTCTAGAAATAGCCATCTGATTAAAGGCTTGTTTAATGTTTGCCAGAAGAGTCCCTTATTGGACCTTTCTTCTTTTTTGGACTTTAGTGTTCCCGACCACAGAGCACCTTGATTACAGGCTTTTGAAGTAACTTTCTGTGTTTTTTCCTTTGCAGGACGTCCCTGGTTGTGTTGCCTGTTGGTTCAGGGATTCTGTGCATGTTCTGTTTTCCATGTTGGAAATAAGTGTGAATGTCCTTCTTTGGATTGTTTGTCTTTTATATAAAATCAATCAATCAATCAGTTATTGTTACTTTTCAGATCAGGATTTTAGTCATTAGCAGACACTTTTCCCCAATAAACTTCTCACATGGTTTAATTCAAGTTTGAGGCTCAAATAGGTAAGATTATCCAAAACAAAAGAAACAAAGAAAGGATAAATGTTAGAAAAGGAATGCAAGCGTGTGTATCATAATTGTTTTATTTCCTTCCTCATTAAACATCTTATAACTTTTGAGATGATTTAAAAAATATAGATTTAGTTGACTTTTAGACATTGATGTATCGACAATCTAAAAAAATAATGTATTTATAATATTTGAAGCCATTTTTCTACTTATGATGCTTTAAGTACATTTTACTGCTAATACTTTTGAACTAAAATAATATTTTGAATGCAGGACATTTACTTGTAAGGGAGTATTTTTACTTTGTTGTATTGTTTTTTTTACTGAATGAAATATCCAGCTTAATTTTTCCTTCTAAATTCAAATGTAATCTGGACTTCATAGATATGAAGCTGAACATCACTGATGACACATTTCTTCCCTTAATTAAACATTTTAAGTCCACACATCAAATTTTCCGTGTGAGTAGATATTAAGTGCACAAATCTAAGCTGATGAACAAGACATCATTTTTTCTTTTCAAACAATTTGACAATCCTAAAGTTGACTTTAGCACCTTTGGCATCAATGACTCACTTCCTAAAGGTGTGGACACCGTCCACGCCTGTCAACTCCCACAGAGCAAATACGTAAAAGTAAAAAGGACCTGACAGGGTTAACGTTTCCATTACGTACAGTGAGCATTTATTTATCATGGTTACAGTGTTGTAAATAGAAATTGTAGGTTATAATCACTGTGAATAATTTTAATTTGGCATTTATTGAAACAGGTAGACCCATTAGGGTGAAGACTCGCCTCTCCACAAACTGTGAGCAAGAAAGCAGGATGGTTTTATAACACGGCGCTGCCATCGCAGAATGTTTATTTTGACATATTTACTTTCTCCTTATTTGGTGTCCACTGTTCCTGGCTCAGTTTAAAATGCCATAATGACATATCAATGCATATGGCTATTATTGTCCATCATTTTCTCTGTGTGAGACGCTTCTCCAGCTGAATCACAGAGCCACATGTGCAGCAGTCACAATTCAGATCAACACAGACCCTCCTGTGAGTCATCTGTGGCCTCGGAGGCCAGAGTCACAACAATAACTCTCCACATGAACCCCGAAAACAGCCAAACAGGCAACTTTTGGGGATGACTCTCCTGCTGTGTCTGAGATATTTTAAACCGCCTGAGACAAGCTTGTAACAGGATCAGGTGAGTGTGTAAGGATTTGGCCTGGAGCCTCCACTGAGATGTTTTTTGTTGAGTCAAATGCAAGCACACCCTGTAAGAGCGAGCAGATGAAGTCACTGAGCAAAGTCTGCCCGTTAGTAAGCTGACTCGCCGAACAAGCCGCCCTCAGTGCTACTAACTTTGCCCTCAGAAGCATGTGGAGTTTATTATCTTCTGGCAAATGCCTCAGAAAGTGAGTCGATTTGTCGTCAAATGTTAGCTGGAAGAGGGAAAATCCCCACTCACTCTGCCAGTACTGCGCTTGACTCACGCACTTTGGTTTTTGCAGCCAATTTGGTGAATCAGCTTGAAGTCACCTGATTGTAAGAAGTGATTTAACTTCCAGTTCCAGAAAGCTACAGTCTTATATTCTCAGTGTTGCAAAATATGATGAACATCATCCTGACATCAAGTTGCACAATCAATAAATTCACCTGGATTGACCTCATGTACTTCATGCAAGTGTCTCAGTAGTAGTGTTACAGTAGTAAATGCACTGAATAATGTACAACTCAATTCTGGGAACACTGTATGTAAGAGTATAAAAAGTGTATGATATTATTATATACTTGTTTACATTTTAGTTAACCAGGTAAATCCCGTTAAGATTGGAAACTTATTTTGAAGGGGAGAAAGCAAAAAATTTTTTAAATGAAGCTGAAGAATTTTGTCTGAGATTTAAAGTATAAAAGTTAAATTAAGGATAAATAAAAAGGGTATTTTTTTAAAGTAAATTTAAAATAATAAAAATAAATCATCAATTTAACTTAAATAATTTGTATCTGCTCATTGATTTAATTTTCAAGAACCGTATATGATGCGATCTTTGAAGTATTAAATTGTGATTTGGCCGAAGAGGAGACTCACACAATCATGGTGAACTTTGTGAAACTCCGTTTTCCCATCCAGATCAACGTCGTACTGTTGTTCTGTTGCTCGAGCCTCGTGTTGAGTTGTCAGCACATGTGTCTTTTGATAAACTCACATTGGTCCGCCTATCTTCGCAGTTCAAATGGAAAAGAACACAAAATGGACGTTTCACATGCAGTTTCAGGGAAAGGTCAATTCCGGAGAAAGAAAAACAAACACGATGACATGTCTTCGTGTTTGTTGAGTTAGCACGAAACTGTCGCTACGTAGGAATTGTGACCCTGAAAACCACAAACAGTGCGTTGTCATGCTTCATCAGAACTTTTCTAACCTACTTTGTAAAACGTCATGCATGTCTCATCAAGTTCAGAAATTCTCATTGTTTCCAGTTTTACGAGGAGATATTAACGATATTATTCAGTTGAAACCTTTAAAACTGCTGGAGGACAATTGAGGTGAGAGGATTGAATCTGTTTTGCACTATTTGTAAATTTTTGTAAATGTTTGCATCTTATACTGTCTCCTACTGTGTATTTCAACTGTTGCACAACAAGTAAGTTCCATCTTATCAAAGTGATGATTGCGTCATTATTGTAGTTACATTGAAGTGTCAGGGTTTGATCACAGGAGGGCGCCCTAATCCACAACTAGACCTCATACATGCAGGAAGTGAAGAAAGGCAAATCACTGCCCTTATATGAAGGTATTTCTCTTCTATTTTACACTGCTGACTGCTCTTTGAGGCTACCTGTGTACAAAAATTGAGGCTGAAAATCCTGTTTTCCATTGCAGCTGAGTTTGGGGAAAGCTTCTCAGTAGAAGTGTTCTTACACAATTGATGGCAGACAATGGAGAAGTCAAAGAAGCTTGCAGGTTGACTAACAATGAGGTGTATTCATTTGACATCTGCAGGAAGTGTTTAGAGTCTTTCTTATGGAAAATTACGTAAGAACTGTATAGGCCTGGTGTGCATTCCAAGACACGTTTTTGCACGTGTTTTAAAAGATGCTCAAAATCATCCAAACTGTGTGGGTTTATGTGCTGTAGGGATCTTATCTTTTCATCTAATATGCACCGTATTCTGAGTCACTCCTGGCAATCAGAACAATGTGCTCGAAGCACTGCCTCCTAAAGCATCTCTTTCACACCCTCAAGTCCAAGCCGATATCTTCAGATATCCCAAAAATATTGTTTTCAAACTTTGTAAAGCTCCCTCCAGAGCCACAGAAGTCATTATACAACTGAGTAGTACTAACCAGGACAAGTAAACTCAACTTCATAGGGGAAAATAGTGGAGTGCCCCTTTAATTTAAATAAACATGTAAAAGCCTTATAGGAAGTCTCTAAACTGAAGGTTTGAACTTGTGTATGCCCCTCAACACTTAGTGAGATGAGCACACAAATGTTCCATAAGTTTACTTTAAGTGTTATTTACTTACACTGTTCTCCTTTTAGCGTTTATAAGTTATGATGTGGTTGTAAGCTGGTTTAAGGAAGCGCTTGTAGGAATATAACTCCTGCTGTAAAACATGTTTATCACATGTGGGTGATTTACACAGAATGAAATAGCTGTAATCATGATAATTACACAAAGGAAGAAATGACGAGTTATATTTGTTGACAGCTCCACTATGTCTTATAAACCACTTATTACTTATAGATGCTAAATAAAAGCGCTACCAGATATTTAATAAGCACTGTAAGTACTGACAGTAATGTAAAACCAGCGAATACATTGTTGCATATTTGAATTATCATCTTTATTTGTTTTATTATATACTTTGTGTTTTTACATAAAGAGACATATTTCTTTTACACATATAGATTATATGGTTAATTTGTATCTGTATATATGTACACCTTAAATAAATCTTACATTAACACCAAGAAAATAAAACATTTACAGTACAAGAATGTTTATGAGTGGTCAACGTTCACGTCGCTTACCCTGGCAAACCACAATCAATACAAAACTCAAATGCTAAACTGCTTTGCCTTTTGAGTTTTTTCTTTTAGTTTTTCCTCTCACATGTTCATGCTCTCACATGAAAACACTATGGGAACTTTGGTGAAAAAAAAAGGTTGTTTTCGGTTTTCGTAATGGAAGTGCACAGGTACAGTATGCACATGTAAGCGTCGTGGTACCAAATGACCTCTTGACCTGTTAAAGCAATACAACTTTGGGAAATACGCAAATCAGCTTTCTTGCAGAGTGAGACAAGAAGATCGATACCTGATGACTGTTAGCTTAGCTTAGCACAAAGACTGGAAACGGGGGGAAACGGCTAGCTTGGCCTGCACATAACCCCATGAAAAACCACACAATGACGTTTTACCCTTTGTTTTTGGAAAGGACTAAACAAAGGAAATATGACGTGTTAGTTGGGAAGCTTTAGAGGTGCTTGGAGGTGGATTTTGTTACCTTTGGGTGCTTTGTATGAAAGTGGCGTCCATCTTCTCATCTAACTCTCTGCAAGAAAGCAAAACAAAGTACGTTTCCCAAAGAAGTCGAACTCTGGAGTAGAAAGTAGAGGTGAGGCGTGATCATGTTAGCGCTCTGAGAGTTTATTGGCACATGTGTGCAGGAGAAGTTCACAAAGAACGTGAGTCATCATCGAGGCCTTAAAGTGACTCTGAGTCTGGGTCGGGGAAATGTTCAAGGAGATACAAGAGCACAGACACGAATCAGTTTAACATACGAGTTTGCAGGAATCGTAGTTTTCTTTTACCATTTGCAATCTTTGCCAAATGTCAGAAAACATAGTGGCAGCATCACTAAGTCCTACTGTTGTTGAATTTGAGGATTTGAAGCTCTTCTTTCTAACCTGAACAGGCATGTTTACAGTGTAAAGTATGCTAATGAGATGTTGAGTATTTTCGCTCAATAATACTAAGATACTAAAGGGCCTTATCATTGTCCTTGTCCATCCACTATTAGAAAAAAAGGAAAATAAATTAAATACATGTGTGGTTCTGTGTATATTTACAAAGTAAACCAATAAATTCTTGGTGTTTCTTTCTGAATGGATGCATAAAAGTGAACATTATATCGTTGGTCTAAGCTCAGCTGTACAGTCAGTGGGTAACCAGCCCAAATTCCTCGCATGCATTTTCCCTCACACATTCAGAGAATCTATTTACTATTATTTTACAGTTACTACGCTGCTGTACAGAGGCTGTGTTGAGGTAAAGAGGGTGTTTCTGGCCAGCTCTAACAGGAAGGGGTCAGTTTAAGGAGAAATGGTCGGACAGGAAGGACAGCGAGGGACAGACGCAGGGGGGGGGGTGATTCTCAACAACACACACACACACACACACACACACACACACACACACGCACACACACGCACACACACACACACACACACGGTATATTGCTGTTAAATTTGTGATTTCCACATTCTATGTAGCTTAAGGAGAGATTGTGATTATTATTTCTATTTCCAGTATAAAACACAGTTTGGTGTATTTTTTTTCTTTGCAGTTAGTTGCAAAATACTGGTAAGTATAACCTCTAGTCATAGATAAATATAAGGAATGGTCATTGTGTGATGACTTTAAATGCAGGTTGCACACATGCACACAAAAGCACCTTTGATTAGAAAAGAAATTGCACAAGTTTGATAGATATCATTGACCATACATGTTGACACTTTCTACATAGAGACTGAGCACTGGTTTGCATTAAGAAGTCTTGAAACATGTTGGAAAAGGTATACATTTTGGTATACAACTTCTTAAATGTTAAATTCACCTCCAAGTGTCTATTTTAACATGCAGTTGACTCCTTGAAACTACGACCCCAGGAGCTTGACTAGCCGGTGAGTTGAGCCCAGTTCTACTGTGAACAAAGCACTACACATTGACTAATCTAAATCAACCATGACGCTTAAACACTGTTAACTTTTTTTCAAATGTATTATTTTGACATTGACTTCATTACGGAACTTTAATGAGCCTAAAGTACTCATGCCTTTTTTTTTTTCAACCAGTGAAAGATATTGAAGGCTAGCATATATTTTGAGAGGCTAAACAATTCAATTTTTTTTTTCTTGCCTTTGTCAGTCGGTGCGTGTGAAGCATGAAAAGTTCTGTACAATCAGAACGTGTGTTCAGTGGCAAAAGAACAAAAAGAGGAGCAGACTGTGGAGATGGCTCTACATGAACTAATACTGCTACAGTACATCTAATGCTACTTCTAGATATTTCATGAAAATGAATCCAAAAAAAAAAGAAAAAGAAGAATCCTCTGAAGAGACATTCAGTGGTGAAGAATGACATCCAGCCGGGGAGAGGGGAAGCTTAAACTCGGCATTCAGACTGAGCGCATGATGAATTTGCAAAGAAGAAATAACAAAGAAGAAGTTCGTCTGCACGGCAAGAGTGTTTCATCCCTTGTTGCTCAGGTGCAGGCGTTTCACCCACACAGGCTGCCCTTTCCTCTGCAAACACTGTTGGCGACAGTCTTAGTCTGTGGCGTGTGGTCAATCATGCTCACGATTTCAGCTCAGCTACTGCATTTAGTATTAAGAGTTTTATACAGCGTATCCCCCCCCCCCCCCCCAAAAGTTCACAGGAGGTCATTCTCCCCAACCTACCAGGCGTGGTCTTGATTCCTGCTCGTCTAGCGACACTAATGGCATGCATAATGCGTCTATATTTGGCTGATACACCCATAACCCCCCACCTGCCAATTAAATAATAATACAAAATAAAAATCCACTCAGGTCAGGCCTATGCTAAACCAGCCAAGCCAAAGTCTTGTGCCCTTGTTGGTTTAACCCCTCCCCGCCACCACCTGCTTTCTGAAAACAGTTTTTTTTTTTTTTTTTTTCAGATTTTTTTTTTATTCTCTTGTCCAGTCCTCCTCCTTCTTCTTCTTCTTTTATTCCTGGGGTAAAGGATCACAAGGGTGAGAGCGATGGCAGACATGAAGGATGGTTGTGTCGGCGGTGGTTGTGGCGGTGACGAGGGAGAGGAAGTGGCTCCTCGAGGGTCCTCAGATGGACACCGGACAGGTGAGGACCTTGTCCTCCAGCATGACGCTGAGCACCAGGAAGACGAAATACAGCATGAACATGATGAAGCCGAGCAGCTTGCTCATGCGCCACTTGCAGGCGGCGATGGAGATGATGACGAAGAGGAGCATGATGAAGAGGAGCACGATGGCACAGAAGAGGCCATTGGAGCTGACTTGCACCGGTTCCATGCCGCTGAAAAAGGACCACATGAGCCAGGGGAACGGCAGTCTGCGAAGACAAACACATTTAATTATGCTTCATGTCATTTTTTGGGTCAAACCAAGTTGAAAATGATATCCTGGCTAACAAATATGCCTTAAGAAGACAGCAATAATTATTAATAATTATTATAAACAAGACTTGCTTTGCTGTTATCAGGTTTCTCACACTCAGCAGAGCATAACATAATGTGCACATAAATAATATGACACTCAATGTGACAAAAATAAATCTCTAACGCCAAAACCTGATGACCGAAAGTTTCATTTCTCACCTTGCTGCAGGGATTTAAGGATTTATAGTTGTGTACTGAGGAGTTATGCATGTAGCCACTGTCGTTATATCACAATTATATATATATAATATATATATATATATATATATATATATATTATATAAATTTTTTCCATTTTTTTCCTATATATATATATAAAAACAGCAAACCCTGCACAGACTCAAATCATGCTCGGGCGGCGTACCCAACAGTGATGTCAAAGATGTTGGAGCCTACGGAGCTGGACACAGCCATGTCACCCAGCCCCTTGCGTGCCACAATAACACTGGTGATGAGGTCAGGGATGGAGGTTCCAGCTGCTAATATAGTCAGGCCCATAATCTCCTCTGTAATCCCGATGGTCTCTCCAACCTGCAAAAGAAAAAAAGGAAATTAAGCCTTGTGGTAAATGAAACCTAATATTTTGTTCGAGCTATTTTTATTTTCCTCGTGATGCTGAGGAGCTGATGGAGGTGATACAACGACTTTATTTTAAATAAAACAGCCGGAATTATTTATTTAGCTGGATTATAGAATATGGTTTCATTTTAAATGTCAAGGATGGAGAGTCAGGACGAAGGCGTCTTCCTTTGTTTTTTGACAGGGATTATGTTTATGTTAGGATTTTACAATGTTCTGGGACTGCTGCCGTGATCACATAAAACCCAATCTTTCTTTTAACAACGCCATGTCCGAGGGAGTGAGCACATCATTGGGAATCGTGTACCTGGTGAGCCCACCACACCATTAGATAGGAGAAGCCTGCAATCCAGCAGATGGCCCCCAGGAAGGTGAGGGGAAAGAACTTCTTTGATGTCTGAAAGAAGAGAGCAACAAACACACAAGTCAGGACTTCACGCGCATCCCTCCAAATCTGATGACTCTTGTTTCAAATGTTTTGAGAAGCAGAACGCCGTCTCACACACCGGCTTCCTGACGTCAGGCAGCGTTAGCCACAGAGGGAGGACGATGGGTATGATTAAGAGGTATGTGAGGCGCTTGCGTTTGGACTCGGGCCAGGACAGGCTCAGAGGCTGGTCGTCCTCCTCCTCCTCCTCAGCCTGAGAGCAGAAAACAAAGAACCGAATAAAGGTTACAAAACATTTGTCAGGATGAGTTTATCCCCTTAAAACAAATAACTTTCTTTATTTTTGGTCTTGAGATGCCACGTAGGGCTGCCACATTTGAACCCCGTCTCCAGATGACGGTGGCAGTTTAATGAAACAAAGACGCAAACAAAACTACTTGGTTAAGTAAAAGATCATGGTTGGGTTTGTTACGCCAGTTACATTTAAATACGTGAACGATGACTTTTGGTTTCAAACTGCGTGAAAGTCCTGAACTTCTGCAGACTTTGATTAGAAGCGAACTTGTGAGAAACTCGTCAAAAACAAATGTACGTTTTTGGACACCAGGCTGCATGTTCTTTAGTTCTTTATTTATGCATATGATCAAATAAAAATAATATAATAAAATAATTGCACTGCTTTTATACCTCATTTAATACCGTACACCATTCAGAAATTAGGAGCGACTGTGAAGTGATATAACTGGACTTCTGTACCCAAGACTGGTTCTGAAGAACTGACTGTAGAAGATCAACTGATCCGAGGTCACAGTGGATCTGAGACAGAGTTACAAAAAAACTGTGAAAGGAAACGGGAAGGGAATTGTTAAGAATTTGAACTACAAAAGTCCCTTTCTGAAGTGTCAAATATATTTAATAACTCCATATTTAAATAATGAGGCAGTCTGAGCTTTCCAGTTAAAGTTAGTTACCATTTTAACACATTTTATTTTGTGGAGCGTACAGTGTAATCACTTGGTGTTTAATTCACCATTCAGGAGTAAATGTCAGATAAATATGAGGCAAACAGCACAATGAGTTGAGTCAGGCTTTTTGCATGTTCCTGAAGGGATGTCGGAAAAAGTGCGTCCTTTAGCTTGATGACTTGTCTCATTGGGATACACCTCTCCATAGCAACTATCCAGAGAGCTGGCACTCCTGCATCACAAACACTTCAAGAGGGAAAAGACAGCACAGAGGTCTGCAGAAATGGAAGGCAGGACCTGGAAGTGCACGTGGCTTTGCTCTGCGGTGACCTTAAGACAGAGGAGTCTGATGAGTGTGATTTGGGAGATTGCACCGAGCCTGAAGGGCTCTGCCTCTCCAGTCATCACAGGCTCATCACTGCTGATGCTGGCTGCACCCGCAGACCCCCGGGGTCTGATTGGACCTGCCACTGGAATGCCAAGTGAGCCAAAGACTGTCACCTCTCTGCAGATCAGACTCACATAAGCTGTCAATCTGAAGATGACAAATACTGATGCACTGGCAAGAAAGAAACTCAGTCATCTTTCCATTTATAGTGTTCTCTGTTCAGCTTGTGTGCCTACTGCAGCAAAAACACTCTGGTACTGGTACTTTAAAAAGGTACAACAACAAAGCCTTCTGAAAGCGGAAACATGTCTTGGGTCCCTTTGTATCCAATTATACAGGATGCTAAGGAACCATGGGGACCTGCGGAGAACAGGTCCACACATGCAGATGTACTGATGACCTTGTCTCTTGCCATTTTGAGAGTGACGTTAGTCAAGGTGTAAAAAATTAAAAAATACACGCAGCAAAAGACAGAAACTGGGCAGAAAAACACACAGCAGATGACAGATGTTGCCCAGTAAACAATCATTTTCTCAAAACAATCATTTAACAGCTTCAATCACATCGGCTGAGCAGAGTGAAGCAGAAATCTTTAAAGATGGCTACTGAGCGAATCATGAATCATATGGAGCTTACCCTGCTGTGACAGCTACTGCTGTTGAGTATTGCCTGGTAACCTTGGTAATCAGAGCCGCCAAACAAAAGGCAGCGCTTGCATCACTTATGCTCAGCATTCTGATTCCTCCTCCTCTCCATATCCAGATGGCTGCATTGTTGTCTGTTAAAAGGCCTAAAACCAAAAACCTGAGGCTTCAGAAAGATCAATTCTGAACCAAATCCACGTCTTTTCATACACGAGAGATATGAGGTTTTTAATCAGTGTTGACTGCAGTGTTTGCAAGTTCTAACAGCAACAAGCGCTTCTTCATATGTTCCATCAGGAAGCGGTGCATTATTTTGCAGTTTGCCCTGCAGCTCTTTGATGGATATGTTGACAGCATGCAGGTGACCGTTTCAGGCCGATACTGCACACTGTGAGTCTGTCATCTGTCTATTTATGCTTTTCCTGCTAAAGTACCCCATCGAGGTGGTGCTGCTCCCTTTTCGGAGTTGGTTCCCAAATGCCAGCTCCTTGGGGGCCTTTCCTGCCCTGTGGTGCCTCCGTTAGCAACACTGCCAACTTCGAGCTTAAAGGCACTGACTTTACCAGGCACCGCAGAGCTGCGAGGGGGAGCGTGACATTTGCTATTCTTTTTTCTTCCCGGAGGGAAGCGTGTGCGCGGGCACCTGGCGTGAAGCAACAAACTACCAGAACTGAAATATTCCACAAAAATGTAAGCACATACGCAAATAGCTGCAAAAAAAAGGCACCCTGACGCATATGCATTACTTTGATGATCCAACTAATCGATTAGTCGATCTAACGCAAGTTATTTTTTATGCAAAAATAGCAGAAAAAGGCTGTTTTCAGCCTCTCAAATATGGAGATTTCCTGCTTTCCTCTGTTTTAAATCATATTAAAGTGAATGTCTTTGGCTTTTGGACTGAGGAAACAAGACATTTAAAGACATCACCTTAGACTCTGACAAACTGGGATGGACATTTTTTCCTATTTTCTGACATTTTACAGACCAAACACGCATCTATCTGAAATGACTTTTATCTTTTTCTAAACTTGTCCTATACTCGCTGAATATGTGCGTGTTAATCACACAGCACAGGTGCATTGTGACAAACGATGCTCCACCTCTAACGTACTACTTCATTGATGTACGACTGCTGCCGCGGTGTAAATATCGGCATCTGCTATTTAGACTTTGACACATAGGCTCCATCTGAATATTAAATTCTCATATTATTTAGCAAAGGGAACAGATATTCAAATCTGATGTTACTTCCTCTCTTAAACCCACGATACACACACGATACACACAGTGTGTGTTTTTACTCAAAACGTTTTAGTTGTGATAGAGGAGCTCGGATGAGTCACAAATTCATGTTGGTTATGATCTTGCCAGTGTGTTATTTAAAGATGTGATTACAGGAGCTCTGTGCTCTCATAAATTATTCAAAATGTGTGCTGAAAGTAGAAAATCCTGAATATATATATTCTTTTTTACAGGAAGACAATTTGCTGTGAGTCATGTGCTCATCAGAAAGAAGTGTTATAACAATTTGAACCAGATAACTTTATGCTATACAATACTGCTTTTATGAAAAATAAACCCTTTTTTTATTTTGGAAATATTACAGTAAATGATCCTTTCTGTCAGCACAGCTCTCAAAGGAGGGAGTCAACATTGTTCTAGAAGTCTGCTGCTGATTTTAATTTGACCTTATTCCCCAATCTTGGTTGCCAAGGCATCCAGGTGGAATTGGACAATTAGTATGAAGGTGTGAGCTGCTTCCAGCGACTTCCTGGCTGACAGACAGGTGCACTGTGGGACACACCTCTAAAAATAGCAGCATGTGAGAATTTTGCCAAGAAGCGTCCAGATCTCCCAAATTCTGTGAATCCCCACCTGCAGTGTTCTTTATCCATACATCAGCGTTTCTGCATTCACCTAAAGATGATAAGTTTTGCGGCGAGTCTAACATTTTTCTTATTATAGGCACAAGTATTTTCAGCTTCAGGTCAGTGATGACAGTTTTATCTGTAAAGACTATTATTACTGAAAGAGTGAGAGATCAATGTGAGAACAACTCGCTGCAGTAGATCAATACACACGGTCGTGTTGCGACAGTTTCTTGTGCAGTCTATTCTGAGAGCCACCTATATGCTTCCACAGCAGTCTATAAATACAGCATACCTCAGAGGTAAGATACAGTAGTCTATAAATACAAGGTGCGCCAGTATCAGTTCTTTAGGTGCAGAAAGATCTTTTTTTTATTTCAGTTCAACTCCGTATACTAAAAGCAGTGTTTTTCAAAGACTGGGCTTTTATTCAAGGAGGGATTGTGCAAGATTAAAACCCCAATAGTTCACTGGAGACCTTTGAATGTAAAGCTACTGGTCACATTACAGGTTCTTTGCAAAGCCTTTCACAAATCCTTGCAATACAAGGTCTGTCGGAAAAGTAATAAAAAGAAAAACTAGCGGTGTAGTAGGTTAAAATGAGGTAAACTTTATCAGATGAACCCAGAGAATAGCCTTATAGGCCTTGAGAAAAATATTAGGAAAGTGTGTGTACAGTATGTAGAGCTATAAACAAATGGATTTATAAGACAAATGAAGAGGCAGTTGTATACACAACTATACCTAACCCTTCAACTGAAAACAATGGCTAATTTAAAGTTATAATCCTTAAGATTTCCATTTAATCAAACTCAAGTTCTGCGTTTACAGATAATGTTGGGACTAAAGACATCACACAAGCTGAACAGTATGACACGTAATTATTATATATGCAATTAGTTCTATGGCATTCAGTAAAATATCAAGATATCATTGAGATTTTGTTAAGTAACTATCTGCTAACTATGCAAGTAAATCTATACACATGTAAGATATATTAGAAAATTACAAAAGCATTTCAGATAGTGAATTACATTTTATTTAATTATTTTAGTTATTTTATTAATTTTATTTATTTATTCATCTTCTTCTCCTTCTACAAACAACCGTAGGCTACATTACAGACACCGAACCATGGATGCATTTCCTTGTACCAAATGCATAACTGCAATGCATTGTGGGTAAAATACTTGTTTGGAGTGACAGTCATTGTTCACTCGCTCCCTCAGTCTCGATTTCACTTCAGCTACGAAGTCAACGAGGGCAAGTTGAACGACTTATGAAACGCAGTCAAAATCAACAGCAAATCACAAGTTTGCAGCTTGAAGAAAAAAGATTCATCTGAAGCTAAATATTTCAAGTTGAAAAGACAATTTCTCGCTCGGTGATAAAACGAGTGAGAATCCAGCAGGATGACCGACACGGCCGTCTCCTCTGCCTGCTGCCCTCTCACTGGGCCACTTTGAATCGCTGCCCATTTTCCCCAGGACCGTCTGCTGGCCCGGCGGGTCGCTGCGTCTCACCATCATCGCTCATGCCAGCGCCACTCCTGCAGGTGACATTCTGAGGCTCTCTGTGCCTGGCCGTATGTCAAAGACTGCGTGTGTGTGTGCGCGAGTGTGTTCATTTGGAGCACCCAGCGGCGGGCAGCAGCAGGTGAGTGAGGAGTGTGATTACAGAACTCAGTGGAAGTAGGCAAGTCTTTGGCAGGTCTGGCTGGAGATGGAGGAACTCGCTCCAAGTGCATGCTGGGAAATGATCAGCAGTAGTGACCTGTGCTATAGTCAATGCAACCTTTGCATCAATCACACTCGATGTGGAACGGATGAGAGGTAAAGAATATCCACAAATGTCTCCCTAACTGTGATATCTGCCTTCTCGTAACACGCCCCGGTGAGTTGGATAAGGGATATTTGGGAGGGAACCACCGGAGTTTCTTCCTCGGTGGTTGTTTGTGTTCATGCGTGTCATTTCTTACCGTCTCCCCCTCTTGACCCGCTGTGCCGTTCATCGGAGGTGTCACTTCCACTTCCACGCTGGAGCTGTTGGGAAGGTTCTTATCTGCGGGAAGTTCAAAGAATAATTAAAGTGAGGAGCATTTAGAGGAAATATTAATATCTTATTGTAGGAAATTCAACTTAAAAAATGTGCCTGAACACGTATGTGCCTGTCTGAGGACGTTCGTACTGTCCGTCTCCCTCTTCACGTCTTGCTGGTTTGACTACTTAACTGCCCTTTTATTAAAATACAAAGAGCCAAAAAGCTGTGCTATCACATGATCAAACTGTAATTGCTGTGAAAATAACTTTAATCCAAGTGTGGTTGTGACACAATTAGAAGAAATCTCAGGTAGATAATGTGACTTGATACCGCTGTTGTCCAACACGGGACATCGCTCCCGAGTTTAGATGCGGGGAGATTACAGATGAAGATGAGATATTAGTCTAATCCCACGCATCGAACTGCACTGACAGTAAACCTTTGACTGCAGACACCAATGTAGATTACGTGAGGCCTGAGAAGTAAAGTATGCTGTGACGACTACCAGTCATGCATTTTGATTAAGATGGTAATATGTTAATGCGGCGCTGTTAGCATAATTTGGCCTTGTTGATAAACATCTATGCGGTGCTGTGATGCTGCCTCTCTGACTACACTGTGGCCTTCAAAGTGCTTCCTCTGGCCGCCTGTTTATCCTTTGGTCCAATGCTCTTTGAAGTGAAAAACACATAAATTACACTTGGCAGTGACTGTGATTGATTTAAATACTGCTTGAAGACAACACTTGCAATCAATTTGGCAGTTCTTGATAATGTCATGCTTGTTTAACATCGGATGTGATGCTCATTAACTGTTTCAGTGGGCAATCCTGATGAGTAATACAAGGAATGTTACGCTTATTCATAAGGTTTAGCAACAGCAAAGTGATCTTTGTGAATAATCAGCTAATAATAATTAATAGTTTGACATTTTGGGAAATACCCTTAATCAAGATTCAAGATGTCTCTTGTCACTTATACAAGTACAGTCGTGTGAAACACTTTTGCAGGGAGGCTCCATGAAAGAAAAACAGTCAAAAGTAAATATTAAAAGTCATATAAAATTAAATAAAGTATGAAAATATACGAAGCAATATAAAGTATCCATTAAAGTAAAACAATAACTATTAAATATACAAAGTCAGATAAAATATAACAAAAGAAAATCCTTGAAAACGATAAATAGCAAATATAAAAGGATCGCATTCAAGGCAATGAATATTGCTCAATAAATGGATTTTCCCTTTATAGATTGTACAGTGAATTTGAAGATACAGCCTGCAGCTGGTTAGCTTAGCTTAGCATAGAGACGTGAAGTTTCTACACTTCAGTTTTTAACCGGAATGATATAATATGTTGGTGGCTGACCTTTAAAAGGTTCTGTTAGGTCGAGTCGCTTTTAGACATTTTAGTGCAGAAATGTTACATATTAAAACTTTAATATCCCAGGAACATGACAGAGCTTTTTACCTGAACGACTCGCTACTCCATTGGCCTTCTCACTGTCCTCCACTTGGCATTTCTTTTTAGCGATCTTGTGAAGGATAGATGCCTTCTCTCGAAATTTACCTGCAACAGAATGGCCATCGGGGTTAAACGTAGAGCAGAGAGCTGCATGCCGCAGCGTCTTCAAAACCTCTCGTCCTCCTCCCAGTCAGAGCTCCTTCGTTGTCACCTTTGACCCCAGACAGGTCACATTTCAAAAGCACAGAGAATACAGGGCGGTGGCTTTACACAAAACTGCCGTTTAAACAACATCGAGAGTCAATATGACATCGCATATCATATACTGATGATCGTGCAATGTCCTGGGTCCTTGGTGGAGGCAAAGCCAGCAGGGGGAGAATCTCTTGTGAAGATATTCTGGAGGTCAGATTCACTCCTGTTCACTTCACAGATCAGAAACTCACAAGAGATGTCAGAGGCTAGCTGGGAACTAAAAGCAACCAAAGGTTTAGCTGGGGACAGCATCACAGCACATCAAAAGTCACATATTTGATCATTATTATACTTTTATCTTAACGTTACTTGTATTGGAGTGCCTCTTGATTTAGGCTCAGAAACAGAGAAATATTGTGGCATGCAAGAGACATCTGCTAGAATTAAATCAATAATTTTAAATCATTGGTGTTGATAAATATATTGCTGCTGATAACATGTATTGATTCAATAACACTGGAAAGATGACGCTGTGTGACGCAATAGAGTCAATTGAACAACATGACCTTGTGGCTTGCATAAGCTGCGTCCCCTTTTGACATTACGAAATGATGGCTCACCCATGTTGTAATGACTGAAACACCCCCAGCGACAAACGCACGGACAACAGTAGAAGAAATAGGACAGCAAATGCACAAAAATCCTGATTTTCTGTTCCCAATGTAACAAATGAGATGTTAATATTTGATGATTATTTCTCATGTCTCCTGCTGTTTTGGTGTAAAACCTCCTGAGTGTCATGTATCCATATTTTATTTCACTGACTTCCTGTGCGTGTCAGTTTTTTTGCATGCGTGTCCTACCTACTCCCAATCAGCCCATTGTGATCAATGTGAAATATTTTTTTCTTTCATTTTAAGAGAGCATGACTGATTTGTCAGTGCTTGACACAGTGACGCGTCGATACATCCTCCACCCGACCATGTCAACACTGTCTGTGACCTTCTGGCAAAAATCATTAACCACCCTAAGTCACCGCCGGCCTTTCTCCCGTCTCCTCTCTCACTCTACATTTCTCCATCGCTCCTGTTTTTCTCACTCATCTGTCTTTTCAAACACCATTTCTCTCTCACTTTGTCTTTTCGTCGTTTGGTAACACACAGCCCCTCCCTGCCTCGCTCCCTTTCAGACACACACATGCACACAAAGACACACGCACACATATTTCCACAGGACGTGAAATCACACAGTCTTCTGCCTTGACATCACTCACCTTAGCCGGTCTTTGTCAGTGGGCCATGTACCGCAGTGCCGATGCATTTGAGTGGGTTTGTTTATACAGATGTGGGTGGGAGATCTTTAGCTCTGCCTGTGAATACAGGTATGAGGGCTGGGCTTTTTCATGAATTTCCGAGGAATTCTTGAATGTTGAAGAAAACTCTGGTATTAAGTTTCAGTACCAGTACTAACATATTTCAGCAGTGACTACAGAAGCAGCGAAGTTGGGAAGGTTTAAAGTTTTCAGGCTGCATCATTTTCCGGTAATATAAATTGTAGAGGGTAGTCTCTACTGTAAATGCAGATACCTGCAGGTATCCATCCATTCATAATAAATTAACTAAATAATTCAATTACTACTAATACAATTAGATATGTGATTTTAAAAAGTAGCTATATTATACTGAAATTTCCAATTGCGTGAATTCCACTACAGTCAAATGCTGAGATCTGCTAAGCTAGTTGGCTTTAGCAGGTTTAGCTGGTGGGGGGGGGGGGTTCTCCATAATGTCTGGATCTAGCCTTGTTTAGTGATGTGGAATAACTTGGAGTAACTAATTAACTGAATTACCAAGAAGTCAATTCATCAAAATAGATATTTTTCATGTATACAGACTACAGCCAGGAAAAAATAACAAGTACATTTAGCTTTAGCTTTGACTAAGGTTAGCCTTGGTTACCTTTCACTGTAGCTTTCAAGTCACAGCAAACTTAACAGTCTCTCTTCACAGAAATGAGACATTTCTATGGCATAATCATTTATACTCCGATGTCAAAAATATATTTAATTGCTTTAGCTCTAAGGGCAAATAAGATAGAAACATGACAGTTTCATTTGCATAATGATGAAGTATTGCAGAGTCTTTAGGAATAACCAAGTCCAGCCTTTCCTTCGCCGTCCTTACACAGCCACTCATTTCCCCTCTCAGCGCCGCCTGTTACACAACCACTGGGTGGATGAGTCACTCCAGTTTGCCAAATTCAGCAATGTACGTCTTACATGTGTGCACCCGCTGCTGGTGCAAGTGGAACCTCCAAGTGAGCACTGAGGCATGGATGATGTGTTTCTCAGCGATGCAGATGGGGCCAAAGAAACAAAGAAAAGAAAAAGAAAAGCCTTGTGCCTCGTGTTTTCAGGAAATGTATGTGCATGTGTGGTTTTACCTGCTTGAATAGTAATAAATGTGTTCAACTCTGACAAAAAAATCCAAAAGAAGAAACAGCTTCCTCACAAAATCAAATACAGCAATTTCCTTTAAAATATTTTGTTCATGAATAGAATATAAATCCATAGAATCACTTAACACAGTAACACACAATATGTATGTACATATTCTCTTGGGAGAAATACAAAAAATAAGCCAAAAATAATAATGATAATAAAAAGTAAAAAAATAAAAAATATGGCATGGCTACCATGATTTGCACTTATGTCAGTGAAATCTCAGAGAGGTTGTCGAACTTAAAAAAAACGACAAACTGTATGTCGCAAGCAAACAAAAAAAATGGGGTTGGAGGTGCCGTGTCATGATTAAGATGGAGAAAAACCAAGAGGGATGACAGAAGCTGACTCAAAGAATTAAGTGAAAACTTTCAGGCTTACCTTCCTCAGTCATTGAGTGATAATATTTTAGTTTCCCATAAGTCCCAAGCTCTACAACATCACAGCAAAAGACAAGGGTAAGGCAACGAACACACAGAGAAAAGGAAAAGAGTGAACATGACAGAACAACACAGGTCCGCTGCTTCTACATCACATACTGTACAAACACTCACACGGGCAAGACAAAGTCTCTCAGAGTCATCACTGCATAGGTGCAAAACAAAGCGGCAAGGGTTGAATTACAAATAAAATACATTATAGTATTACAGTAACTGATAAAGAGCCTGCCAGTGGCACAGGTTGGATTGCTATTAGAGAAGATTTGCGAGAAGAAGAAGAAGAAGAAGAAGAAGAAGAAGGGAGGGGGAAGGGGCGGTCGATATACTAGAAAAAAAAAATAATAAAGGTTCATACAATGATATATTAAAAAAAGAACAGAACAGGAAAGTCAGAAGAGAATTTACTGGGTCAACATGCAACAAAAAGATGAGTCCTCCTCTCCTCTGCACGCAAGCTGATTCAAAGGCTTGATGATTCGGCATTTTATTTCCACAATGAAACCCGAACAATTAATTTGATTCCCTTACTGTAGCAGTTCTTCGTGTGACAGCAAATAGACGGTCAGCACATCTGCATGATGAATTAGCCGGGAATTCAAACCTGCAGCAACAGCTGAACGTGAAGCAGCAGAACAGAAGACAGCGAGGCTCGAGCTCCTGCACTGCACTTTGCCCTGGAGCCGTTTCAACAATAACTACTGAAAGCATGAGGGTTTAGTTTTCAGTGCAGACGTGATGCAATATTCTCACTTAACTCTGGGGATTCTTGATGTTTTATTTTCAATGTTGACTCGTGAACTCATCAGGAGGGCTGCGGATAGCAATTATCTTTCATTCTAGACTATTCTGACGATTATTTTCTAGGTTAATCATTTGGTGTATAAAATGTCAGAAAATAATGAAAAATTTCCATCGTGATGTCATTACTTGTGTTGTTGTCAGTCCAACACCCAAAGATATTCACTTTAACATGATATGAAACAGATAATATATGAAAGGCTGAAAACAGCATTTTCTGACATTTTAGCATGAAGAATTACTTGGTTGCAGATTATTTTTCTGCCGATCCACTAATCGTAACAGCTCTACTTATCACTCTAATCTATATGTGCTGACTGGATGCACCTCACTGAAATTTGTGGAGGAAGAATGAAATCAAACTTCTTAGTAACTCCCCACTACCTCTTATTTCAAGCCTCTATTAGACCAGATCATCAAGATGAATAATAATAATGATGATGGAGTACCAAGAGACCGCTGTGAACTTAGTACAGATGTATTTTCGTACTGTATGCACACTGGGCTTGGAAACATTTACAAGACAGTTGAGCCATATGTGAAGGCTGTAAATTATTTTCTATGTGATACTATTTCAGGCTGTTTTCATACACTGTTCATAGCTAAACCTACAAAAAGTAATGCACTGAAACCCGTATATATACACATATAAATATCCCACAAAATAAATTCATATGTATTCCATGCAATCGTGAACCAGGAAGTATAAAGAGCGACAAAACACCGGACTTTTACCCAGGAGGCCGCTGTTCAAGTCCCGTGTGAGTTCAACTTGAGTTATTTGTCATGCAACTTCTGCACTAAAGAAACGCCACCGCCACAATCTCTTCCTAAACTTAACCAAGTAGTTTCCTGTGAAGACAAAAGTTTATTTTAAAAAGACTGTATACATGTAACAAGCGTAAAAATTGACGCGTGTTGCTGGACATTCGTAGGAACACTTTTTGTAAGATATCTTACGAACTGTTGCGGGAGGATACGTTCGCTGCTTCACACTGCCTCTGAGGCCACGCCTCTTTAGTAAAACAGATAATGTATGTGAAGACACATGCTGGTTATATAAAGGTTTAAGTAATAATCTTGAAGATTTTCATTTAATTAAATGTCTGTTAAGTCTATCTATCACCAAATGAGGTAAGACAATGGTGGTCCGGCAATGAAAGTTCTTGCATTTGCAGCGTAACAAACTGGATGTCTTTGGCGACATGCGCGTGAAAAACCACAAGCGGCTCTCTGGGAAGCGAAAAAACACCTGCAACCACCGCTCATAAGTGCCACCAAGGAGAACAAAACGGAAACTGACCCATCGCCTCTCTTCCCCAAGCACAGATTTCTAGTTTTCTACATGTGGTAGGTGTACAGTACAGTAAGCACCCACATGCACTCATACTAATATCCAGCTCTGCCCAACAGTGGGCGACCACTCCACTCACATGCGAGAGGATTATGGTGCAGATCTCGTGCCAAATGCGAGACTTGGCAGCCCTGAAAACACAATCTAATGAGATGAAAACACATCCTATTGCAGAGTGTCTTGCTCATCTGCTGCGCTCCCGGACAAGTGCCTCAATCCCACATGATTAGGCGATTTGGGTTTGAAGTGCACCATCACCGTGAGGCCGGCCTCTAACTGAGGCTGCTCTGAGAGCAATTAACCCAATCACTGCCCCACACTCGCCCGTCGGCTCTCTGCAGCCAGAGAGAGGTTGTTGTTGTTGTTTACCAGGGGCCCTCTTGTCCTTGCGGTGTGACCTCTAAACCACTGGTGAGCTGTATGTGTGCGAGTGTGTGCATGCACGCGCTGTCTGCTGGGGGTTGGGGTGTCAGGGAAATTCACAGTCTGTGCTGAAGCAAAAAGGCTTTTAACATTGATTATTTCACCCACCCGGCAGAGGGTGAGCTCAGAGGGCACGGGAGGGGGTGTGACATGTGTGTGTGCATGTGTGTGTGCATGAGTGTGTGTTGGAGGGATGATGGGAGCGGGTTGGCTGCTCACAGTTACATAACATACGACGTACGATGATCTATCAAAAGAAAATTAGGTTGGCAAGGTTTAGGGGAAACACTACAGGTGAAAAGGGTAAAAACCACTATGACACGCCCCCAGTTAAAAACTCACATTAAAGACAATTATCTTTTGTATCACAAGTTTTCTGAAATGTCATGTTTAAATATGCATGTGAGGCGTTATCTAATGCTAACTTGTGGTGAATTTAGGAGAAATCTACAGACACAAACAGACAAAGTCAGTGAAATAAAGACCTTCATGTGCATTTTGGATGTTTTCTTTCAACTAGTCTGAAAGAATAAATTTACCAGTGCATTAAAAAAATCAACGTTTGTGTAATGACTCCTCTACACAGAATATTTTGTAAGACATACCAATAGTCCATATTGTAATTTGTCATCAAGAATATGCTACAAAGCACATCACCTTTTTGCATTATTTCAATATTAATGCTAAACATATTTAAAAACAATGTGTGCTTTCACAATATATGAAAAGATATCCTATTAATGCCTCATTACATTACAAATACATTATCATATTTTCATCACACATGAACATGCTACCATTTCAAACACACGCCTACGTGATCTTGATCTTAATCTTGACGTCGGTGTTATATGTAATCTATTGTTAAAAATGTTGTACGAACAAATAATTAAAAACCCACAGCAGAATGTCAATATTTCATATCCACATAAATGGAAAATATATTGCACAATGGGTGTGAGGTCAGTGACAGAGAGTGTGTTATTGAACCATGTGATCAATGGGCCCTGGGTCACCACGCAGACAGTGCTGCTGGCGGGGCGGAGCAGCAGTACGGGGCCGGACAAATGGATTTAACTCTCATACTAAATGGCAGTTAAAATAATGGAAAGTCATAGCATCGGAAAATCAGACTCTCTGTAACGTAGGTTTACTTTTCCTTTGTTGTTTCCTTATTCGTTCCGTCCTGTTTTGGTATCAATCACGCCCTCGTCTGCTGCCCTTTGGCTGAATTCCTTTCGTGCCTACTTCGAAAACATCCAACGAGACAGCGAGCCACATCCTCGTTTGTCTCACCAGTTTACGTAAGTAAGCGTACTGTCTGCCAACATGGGTGTCACGGTTCACCCAAATGACCTTGTCCTCTCTATACTCTGCCTGTGGGGGACTTTGGTACAATGTCTGCTCAATAAAAATTGCCTCACATCAACAAAGATGTCCAAGGCCACATTGGCACTGTGAGCGATCTTTCCAGTCAGTGAGATAATGATCTGCAGGAAAGCATCTGATGAGACTGCTGGTCTGGGCCGCCATATTTATAACCCTGTACTGCAGCATCAGAGCAGTAATATTCAGTTTTTTTAAATAAAGAAATTATTCCTTCGGTCTTAGATGTTAAAAATGTATGCATTTAATTCATGTAGCACTCCTGTATGGTCTGTGCTCATAGCTGGATAAGGATGATACCAATGTCTTGATTTTGATTATCAGTCGGATTCTTTATCGTTTCCCTTACTGATTATTCATTTTCTGTGTAGAAAGAAAAGTAGGCCTACACAGGTTTCCAGCTTCATCGCAGCTGATTTAATATCTCAGAGTCTGAACACAGAGTAGAATGTCTGCCTCATAACATTTGAAAGTGAATAATCATTTTACAGACGTGAGATGAAGCCAGGCTTTGGACTGTTCTTCCTCTCCGCCATGACGCCTCCTGTGTTTGACGTCACGACGCAGAGTTTTATTTGAACATGCAACTGTCAGAAAAACATGCCGACATTAATAAAAAGGAACTGAAAACCTCACAGGGATACGACTCAGATGGATCGGACAATTTGGAACCGGTTTTCGAATCCCATTCCGAGCGATGGAGATGCACCGACTTCACCAGAGTTCACATCTCAGGGTGATAAATGTTATCGAGGGCTTGAGCCAAAGGCATGCACGCAGGCTGAGTGCTGTTTTGGGAGGCTTGATTCAGCCATCCACTGAGGGCTCAGACAGCCGAGTGAGAGCCACTCTGCCCTTCTATCTTTGCAGTTCAATATTTGATGCCACTCCTAAGTGATATTGTTTGTAGCTCCACACTGATGGAAAAGAGATGTGGGCACTTGTGTCGGGAACTAACTGTACCAGACTATTACGATGTTCTCTCCAATGAAAAACATGCGGGATTAAAGGTCTATTATTAAACTGAAGGACATTCAGGATAACAAGAAAGCTGTTGTTCTTGGACACAATTTGGATGCTGATTAATCTACTGTATCCCTCAAGGAGCATGTGAATACTTAAATCGATAACAGCTTGGTGGGAACAGCTAATTGTAAAAATAGGGAAACACATTTTAGTCCACTGCAGCTAATTGCTCTGTCCAGCGCTTATTGACTCTGAATCCTGACGAAGGACATGTGAGGAAGACTGAGAAAACAGCTGACAATTTTCCTCCGTCTGCCCAATACACAAATTCATGAACCAAGCAAAACGTTGTGAAGTTGAGAGACCTTAATCTCCATCTTTGTCCCAGGGTAAAATACTTTCACAAAAGCAGGAGTTGGAGGACAACACAGACAGGAAAAACACAAAATCCCTCCTTTTGGGCCTCCGCCTGTCTCACAGAGAGCAATAACACAAAGCTAGAACCAAAGGGAGTTCATAAGAGGAGAGAGAGGATTAGGGACGATGGGGAAAACAATGCAGAAATGGTCACAGAGGGTTTCCAGGGAGAATACATCCACAGAAGAGAATGAGGTATTTGAAGGAGAGTCTGCAGGGACGGACAGTACAGAATTGACATACAGCACAGCGGCGCTGGGGAATGTTTACATAGGGGACACGTCGGGCAAGAGTTTCCTCCAGGCTGTTGGAATGAGAACAAACTTTTTTGGGGGGGGTAGGGGGGGGTACAGAAATTAGAGTAGTAACTCACCAGAGTCAGCAAATTCTGAGGGGACAGTAGAAGAAAGAGAGATAGGAAGACAGAAACAGAGACAAGATAAATCCAGGTGATATTTAGTGTGATGGCGTACATTAAATCATTGATGGGTATTATTCCACGGGCTGAACGCTCCAGCTCTATCAGAGTCCAACAATGGATATTGATGACCTGTCACTGCTGTACAGAGGTGTAGAGAAACAAATTAAGATAAGATTATGAATAATAAGAATAATAAAACAGTTCAAAAGTAGCCGTCACTGTGCCGCACAGCTGTGGCGCTGTGCTTCTTTCAGCCCCACAGAGGCGAGGCGAGAGAGAGAGGGAGACAGAGAGAGAGAGAGAGAGAGAGAGAGAGAGAGAGAAAGACAGACAGAGAGAGAGAGACAGAGAGACAGAGAGAGAGAGGGGTACAGAGAGAGAGAAAGAGAGACAGAGAGAGAGGGAGAAAGAGAAAGAGAAAGAGAGACAGAGAGAGAGAGACACAGAGACAGAGAGAGAGAGGGAGAAAGAGAAAGAGAGACAGAGAGAGAGAGAGAGAGAGGGAGACAGAGGGGAGAGAGAGAGAGAGGGAGACAGAGAGACAGAGAGACAGAGAGAGAGGGAGAAAGAGAAAGAGAAAGAGAAAGAGAAAGAGAAAGAGAAAGAGAGACAGAGAGAGAGAGAGACAGACAGACAGAGACAGAGACAGAGAGACAGAGACAGAGACAGAGAGAGAGAGAGAGAGAGAGAGAGACAGAGACACACAGAGAGAGAGATGATGTATTAGTAGACCTACTGATGAATAGAAAACATGTCAAAAGACCATTTCACTAATCCACCGCCTTGTGTGGAACAAACACACCTTGGTATTAGGATGGATTTTGATTGGCTGTCAGATTGCTCTGTCGGTGATCGCAGCGCTATCGTTCTCCAGTGTCGTTATAGTTGCTGTGTTGACTCCGCAAGTTTTGAGGTTTTTTTTAACGATGTATTTATAGTTATCGTTAAATATTGAATCTTAAAATAATGTGATATTTTGGGAAAGATACTTTTTTATTTTTCTTGCCAAGCGTTAGACGAGAAGATTGAAGCCACTGCCATGTCTGAAAATTGTGTCTTTATGCTAAGCTAATCTAAGCTAACCGCCACCTGGCTCAAGCTTCATATTAAACAGACAGAAATAGGGCTGTAAGAAAATGTCAATACACTTGAGTATCGCGATATTATGTTTTGTGATACTGCATCGATTCTTAAAAACACACAATCTATTTTTATTGAACAGTTTTCAGGCAAAGATTTGCAGCAGAAAGTGGCTCAGATTGCATTAAAACAGTGCCATGACGTTGGACGTTAATAAATATTTATGCATATTGTGGTGTGTTCTTTATACTTATGCTTTGCTTACAGTCCTGTAATATTTAGTATGGTAGCGCCAGATTCTTTCCAATACACAGCCCTACTCAAATATGATAGTGGTATCAGTCTTGGTATCTTACTCTCGGGAAGAAAGCGAATTGGCATACTTCCCAAAATGTCTATTTCTTTAAGAGACACACACATGCATGGCCACACACGCGCTCACACACACCGACAAACATTAACCAAGGTTTTTCCTGCATTAAGTATTTAGTATTATGTTGCCCTAACCAACATCTGGCCATGCTTGCAGAGATTAAACCCCCTTAAATGCCAGCTGTGATGTCACTAGGTGAAAAGACCACGTCGTGGGCTATAACTCTAATTTAAAATGTGTTCGGAGGAAGAGTGTTTAAGGCATGAAAAACCCTATAGACACAAACACACTCCCCCACTCTAAGAGTCTGACAAGTGTAACCAGTTCCCAGCACGAGCAAAACAACCTCAGACTCTCCTTCGGCTCGGAAGCGCAGTCGACTTTATTTTGAGAAATGCCTATAAAAAATGTATGGATGGAGTCCTGCCGCCCCCCCTGCCCCCGCACCCGCCCCGCTGAGCTACACTGAAAGCCTAAGAGCACGCAAGGACAAGGAGCACAGCCTTTGATGGATGCAGCGGCTCGTCTCTCTCAGCGCTGCTAGCTCACCAACAAAATGCTCCTTTGCATTAATGATACGAGTAAATGTGCATAAAACATGGTCACTCGTCTTGGAAGGAGGCCGACCTTTATTGGGAAAAGGAAATTATGTAAACGAGGGAGGCGTGTGATGATTCTAAAATGTACTCAAGAGCAATATTATCGTTATATGTTCGCTGGATGTGTGAAAACGTCCAACGCGCTACATGGAAATGTTCAAATAATAAGCCCATAGTGTTGCTTTTGTTCTCTCTGGTAATGAATTCAATCCTCGTGTCATGTCACGCTGTAGTTGTTGCGTCAGTGCATTCATTTCCAGTCAGTAACTTGCCAAAAGACTCATCATTCAAATCTGGGATAACATCCTCGCATTTCTACTGAAGCAGAATTTCCCCCGTTTGACCATTTTGAATCCACGATTAAAAAACAACATTAACACACAGTTAAATTCAATTTGACATTACTTTTTAGATGCTTTTAGACGATCCAGCCTATTAATCTTCATGCTGTCAAACAAGCAGCAACTTTTTCAGTCCACTGTCATCAGTGCTGGCTCTACAAGGAGTGGCAGGGTGGAGGATTTACAGCGCTCGCTTGTACATATACGACTGGACAAACAGACTTCTACTCCTGCAGCAGGCTCTGATTTACATTTTAATCTCTGAGATGGAAAGATGAATACACTCAGAGTTGATGCATGTTAATGGGCACTTTAAGCCCTGTCTCATGACAGTTTATTAATCTTTCCTGAGCTGACTCATTCTAGGTTTGGCTTTCAAGGAATGTATAGTCATTTTCAGAGAAAGCTGAGATGCCTCCTCACTGCAGAGCAGACATCTGCTAATGGGATCACATCCATCCAGAGGGGAAATATTTAGTCTGATAATTGTTTTATGCTTCTAAATGGCTCTTTGGCTTTCCTCTGTGCGTTTATTCCTGTAGTAATACCGATACCGATGCTTTAAATCAAACAACAAAAACTTTAAAAACTTTTCTATTGAAACTAAAAGGGAAAAGAGGAATAAAAACTCAAAACAGTACAGTAAACAGGAGTGACCATGAAGGTTAATATTCATTTTGTTAAGGATTAGGATTCATCACGTCATGAGACACTGCTTCCAATTCAAAGAAATTTCACTAAAGCTAAAAGTGTTTCCTGTTTGCTTCCCCGTTAATGTGAATTTTTCTTTCCCTTAGTCTTTGCACCTCCTCCGGCGTATTAACATATTCATCCCCTGCGCCGAGCACTGACACTGCCGTTTTACATTTCCTTTAGCTAAACTAATAGGCCCTGATCTTGGATTTAAGGGAAATGATCCTCCACCTCAGCTGTCCTCTGACACAGCACCGAGCTCGCCTCGTCTCGTACGGACGGACGATTTAAAAATAAAAAAAGAATACATTCTGTTTCGGCATATAGGTGCGAGAAAGACAAACAGTTAATGATGGAGACACTGGAATTGAAGGTGTGCATAATTTGTGCACGGATGAAAGTCTATATTTTCTATTTGGACTTTGCCAAAAACACCATATGGATTCTCGGCGCCGTTATTCATGGCCAAGATTGTGAGCTCAAGTTCAGGATATGAACATCTTTGATGTGCTCATAACATAGTTTTATGCCAGTAAAGGTCTGACAGTTTCAGTTTCCGTACATTTCTGGTACATCTGAAAACAGGATTTAGGTCATTTTAGGAGAAAAAGGCAAGAAAGATGACAAGTGCAAGGCAAGATCAACCTCAAAAGACAACTACAGGCAGTAAAAAGAACATTGCAGTAGATCCTGCGTGTTAGAGAAACAGATTTATCACTGAAGAGTTTTCTGTGTGCAGTTTGTCTGACTGTCTTACCTTCACTTAAAGGATCCAAAGTGTGAATCATGAGCTGGAAAATGCTGTTCCTCATCAAGCTGTTGTGCAGGGAGGCGGAACTCCCCCCCCTCTGAAGCCGAGGCCTGGCCTGTGACGGGACAAACAAGGTGTCGATCAAAGATCCTGATAGATGACACTTTGGTAACACTTTCTATGACAACCATGTCTATAATAATGCATTATAAACATTATGTGTTAGGATTATATATATATATATATATAATCCTAACACATAATAAAGCATATTAAAGTCAAGTATCATAATACTTCATAACTGCAGGTCACACACTGACAAGGATCATTGATTATAACAGTGATAATAATGCATTATAAAAAGATTATAATGCATTACAACTATGGGAATTGAAATACACTGTTATCCTTGCATTTTAAAAATGCCAGTGAGTGACCAGCAATTATGGAGCATTATGATACTTGACCTTATAACACATTATAAAATGCTTTATAATGTGTTGTAATTATTGTTATAAAGCATTATGAATATGTATGAGTGCCTATAACTATAATTATACAGAGCTATAAGCAGATTCTAGCGCGTTCTAAGGATGTTTATAATGAATTATACACATGGGCGTCATAGAAAGACTTTTTACTGATGTTTCCTACAAGCAAAAAGTATTTTACTTTAGTCCAACAGCTAGTTCTTATTTCTGTCATGAATCACATGTGCTGATATTACCATCAGTCTATCAATTGTAAGCACTTCACTAGAGCCATTATTAATCCAAGCTGTTTGGAATATGATTCCCTAATCCTCTTTTGCATAAAACCCCTAAGCGGAACCTGCAACCCAGTAAAACTATCATAAAGTGCCTCAGCTTCTTAAAAACACCGGCCCGGTGGGTTGAGGCATTTACGGTTATGAGTTCTGCCTCCCAAAACAACCCTCGCCGAGGTCGCTCCAGCAGGTGAAGCTGAACTTGAGAACTGTGGGAAATTAGGCAGCGTTGCAGGTGGCAGCAGTTTGAGTCTGGCTTTGGCTGCCCACAGGTGACGCGTAGGCAGAGGAGGTGTCAGGTGCTCATTCACAGGCCCGTATGGGTGCGAACGGGAGGCAACAGAGACACAGAGCTTCTCGGTGCGACCCTGAAGATTCTCCTTCAGCTGCTCGATTTTATCTCCTCCCTTTGCAATCCGGATGAAAAGTCAACACTCTGGCATGCTTTTCAGGGAAGTACAACAGTATTAAAAGAGCCGTAGGTTTTCTAAACACATGCTTCTTCCTCGGTTATCTTTTGCATGCTGCGTGCAAAATGTAGCTGTTGAAACAAGGCTTCAGAAAACAGACGGGAGCTACTCTCTGCACACAGGGAGGCTGAAGGTTAGAGATAACAGTGTACATGTCGTGTTCACAGTATGGTGGGAGAAACACAAGTTGTGCTGCTACATCTACACAGAAACTGGGACAAACACAGAAGCAGACGAGAAGAAGAGTGTCAATCAGACCAGACCTACCGACAACTTGCTGTCATCCTCTGGCGTCGTAGGAATTGTCTTCTCATCCAACACAGAGAGAAGAAGAAGTAGAAGGGGGGAGAGGGAGAGAAAGAGAAAACAGGACATAGATGTGAAGCATGCCGCACACAACCACATAGACGAGATGAAAAGACGATAGAGAGACATTACAGCACAGTTACAGTGACGGTGATGACTGACTGATGTAAGTGGACAAGACTTGAGCGACAGATTCTTCCCCACTGCGCTGCCTGTTTACCAGGCGTCACTCACAAGTTGCGCGCCATCAGATTGTCTACTTGGATTTCCTTGAAATTTACTTAAAAATATAATTTCAATTTCACTGATGTGAGTGAAGGACGTCAAGTTGTATCAGAATATCTGGATCCTGGTACTCAACGTAAAAGTAGAGTGGAGTTATGGTGAGGAGGCAAAAAAGGATTACACTTTTAGAATTTAATTAGAAATAAAAAGGAAAATAGAAAATAGTTTTACATTTTGGGAAATACACTTTTACACTTTTACACTTTACAAAAGATAAAAAGATTGATATGATGTCTCTTTTATGGTCTGCCCAAATATGAAGCTACAGCAAGAAGCTGGTTAGCTTAGCTTAGCTTAGCACAAAGACTGCATTTACCTTGGAGTACCGCAGTGAGTACGTGATAAACCACATTTTAAATGAAATGTTCCTATTTGTAATTCAACCGTGAACTGCTGCAAACTGTCAACTGCCGCAACAAACACAGTCACGTTAACGATTACGTTTGTCCAGTGTGAACGAGAAGCCAGTCTCCATGTTGAATGACACACGAAAATCCCAAAAATTGATTTGTGGTTGAAACGTAGCAGCAGAGAAAGAAGTGAAGAATAAGACACGACAATACAGATCCTGCATGATGACAAAAAAAAATGGTTTACCGTGAATTTTAAATGTTTTTTCGTTAATCTGATAATGCAACGCTGCATTGTACCTCTTTATACAGGCTTTCTTCTTTTCCTAAACCAAAAATCTTTTTGCGCTGAAATATAATATTTTATAGGGGTAAATTATTGTAAAAAGTTCAAGAAACACTGAACTAGTCTGGCTCTGTTCAAAGGCACCAACATCCTACTAGCACCTCTAAAGCTCACTAATCTACAGTTTTTATAAAAACAATTCCTTTAAGTAAACAAAGTCTTGAACCGAGTTGTCTAAAAACTCTAAGACTTTGTCCTGAGTCCAGCTCAGTGCCGCCAGTTTTAATGTGATAACTTTGCCTCTCAGAGTGGCCGTGTCAAAGTGACTCCAGTCTTTTAACAATCACTCAAGCCTCTGCCATCGTTCTCAGCGGGCCATATGCAGTACTGTAACATCTATTTTTGAAACAAAAGCCTTTCACCAACTGCCTGACTGTAGTGCGCTCACTTCATCTCCAAAAATGCGCGCGTGTGTGTGTGTGAAATAACGCTCAAGGCCTCTGTTTCTAGGAACAAACACAAAGCTTTTGTTCAGATCTTTGAATATCAAGGCTTTGTTCACAGCCTACATAGTTTTTAGACAAAAATGTTGAAATGTGGAGGCACTGGTGTGAGTTGATAACGTGCATAATACCAAATGAAATGCACAACATTATCCAGTTTGATCGTGTGAGTGTTTAAATAATTCAGGGCAAACATACACACTTTAAGTGCTTTCAGACTTGTCAGCCCAGTGGCTTGCATGCTAAGTGACGCTGCACTGCATTGGATTTCAAATCTCTTGATAACAGGGAAGGAAGGAGGAGTGAGAGGTTAACTCCGCCTCATGAGGGGAAAGCTTAGGTGGGTGTTAACATTAGTCCCAACAGATTCCTGGATTTGAAAAAGGAAAATGTAATTGTTCATGGCTCCTTTTGTTGATTATAGCAAAATGATGAACTTACTAAATCAAATCAAATTCAATTTAACTTGAAAGAAGAGAAAGATTCACTGTGAATGTCAGTGTGCCCCACTGTTTCTGTTTAACAGCCCATAATTTACCATACATTAGGTTTGCCTCTGTATAGCTACAGAATAATTACAGAAATGAGGGAGCTGAAATTAAACGTTTGCCAAAAAAAATGTAGCAGAAATTGAGCTAATCCTGACATTTTCCACAGAGCTATTCTACTATAACCTCATTTTTTCCCCAGTTTCATATCTTATCATTATCAGGGAAATTCCCTGCACACTTGAGGTATAATTATTCTATTTAACTCCCTATCACCCCTCTCAAAGGCAAAGTCAGGAGGGTTAGAAGAGAACAGGTGAATGTGCCAGATAGAGATTAAGCTGTGGGTCGCTCATTAAGCCAGCGTTAAATATTATGACTAATAATCACATAGGGAGATTAGTATGTTCTCTGGAGTTTGTGTGTTTCTCTAATACCAGCAGCTCTGCCTTCCAGTTCTTACGTAATGTCCCATCAGGATCATTCTTGGAAGCGGATCAGCTGAGGGAGATAAATGTCCCTCTGCAGCCGCGTGCATGTAACGCCGTGTTACGGAGAATTATCGATGGGGAGTGTGACATCATGCAGAAATACTTCCGCTTTAACCACCCAAATTGCCAACAGCTTAAATGGGTGTGGGGTGTGGGGTGTGGGGGGTGGGGGGGAACTGGAAGTCCTGACTCTCAAACATCAGCGGTGGATTATATGTCTTCAATCTGAGTGCACAAAAGGGGACTATTTCTGGATACGTTTCATTTGCATTTCCTTTATGCTTCGACATCCAAGCCAAATTACACAGGAGAATAAAAGCTTTTCTTTTTTCTCATTTGATTAAATCCATCATCGCTGTTTGATCCATCAAAATCCTTAATATACTCCTTAATATACTCTGGATATATAATGCATTGGGATAACAGCAATCAGCATTACATTTTCTAAATCTTATGAGCCACTTTCTGTATCACTTACACTTCATTTCCTTTTCACCGCTGCTTGGTTTTCTGAAAGTTAGCAGGGAATCTAATTCCAAAATCTAAATGTGGATTATGTAAAAGCAGAGAGCGTCTAGTGCTGCACCCAATGTCATTTTCTTACATTCGAAGCCTCTATTGAGGTTCTCGAATGAAGCTTTGAAAGTCTGTCGTCATATTTTATGACGCCATCAGCCTTGTACAAAATCCTCAATTTGAATGAAGTAATTCATCGGATTAAATGAATAAATCTGTTTGGATTAAATCAACTTTCTTTAATGAATACAACTCTTCTAATGATCCCCTTTGTGCACGACAAGCAAACCGGTTTGTGAGCACAGTGAAAATGCTGTTTTTGAATGGCTGAATGCCACCAAAAACAGATTGACGCAAAAAACGTATACTAATAATATAATACTAATAATATTAGTGTAGCCTTATTTTTATCTGCAACTGTGCACAAATACTGGGTTTAAACACAAGGAATTGACACGCAAAAAAATAAGCTGTGTAGCATTCACATGTTAATTTAGAATGAGTTATGCATGTGGTTACACGCTGTTTATGACAAACAGGTCGTCTACGCTGTATTTTAACGTTTGTCACAAGGAAATTCACAGAATATTAATGTGCACAAACCAAGAATTAAGCAGACAGACATGCGTGTTGTGACAAAACTTACATTACAGTAGATCTGACGTTTCTTGCATGATAAATTCTTACATATTGAAACTGTACTAGATGTGGATATGCTATAAATAAACCATCTGTGCGCCTGTGTATGTAAAGATATGGGAAAAAGCTGACTGCCTGTCTTGTTAAGCCAACTTGCAAAGTGAAATCTTGCACAGCTCCAGGCGTTTGCCTGCACGTGCTAACAGTAGGCAGCCCGTCTGTCAGAGCATGACAGAACACCCTTCGAGATTTGTCCATCTAGATTCATCGTGTGAGAGCTAAACTGTTGAGCAGCACGACTGAGCCTCTCTCTCTCTCTCTCTCTCTCTCTCTCTCTCTCTCTCTCTCTCTCTCTTCCCCCTTTCGTTTAGAGACGATAATGATGATCTTCAAGGAAAGGAGGGAAAAGATGCACAACAAGTCAAGAAGCCATCCACTTGCTAATTAGTAACCCCTTCATTTTTCTAACAAGCAGAACTAATTACAGGAGCTGCCACAACGCTGATTTCCCACAAGGCAATGCTCACCAGGACTAAGCCAAAATTGCTTCCTCTTACTCCCCCCTCCCATGAACCAATCAGACTCAAGCTTTTGGGAGTCAAATAGGGGAATAAAAACTGCACTGTCATTTTTTAAAGTAAATGTAATCACCACAAGCTGTTTGATCAGGAACAAGCCATTTGTGTCATCTCCCTCTCAGTGCTCCATGTGCTTGTAGTGTATTGTAAAGTCAGTTTTCTTGTGTTTACTGAATCACGAGTTAATAATAATGTTCCAATTGTATTGATGATTTATTCACCTGATTAACTTTAGATTGTACATGTGCCACATAATGTTTCAGCAAATACAAGAGGTAGAATAATGATCAAATCTGCAGTTTGTTGTTCCCGTCAGATCAGAGCCGGTTTTGATCTGCGCATGCAGCAAACAACAAAAGGCTGAACGGGGTTCTTTGTTTTTGAGATCGTAGCAAACAATGAACAAAAGTTTTCTTCCAAGAGTCGGCATTTATATTCTGCAGCGTGTCCTTGGTGCTCGTGCAGGAGCGCTCTCTGCCCCACATTTCTTTTAGCTGGCCTCTCCTCTTAATCTGCACGACCTGTGAGTTCTGGATGAAGTTATTTCTTGTCTTTTTCGGGTTCAGCTATATCAGTACTGGCCCGACCGTCTGGTCAGCTCCTGATGCTGACAGACATTTCACAGAGAGGAGTAACCAGACCAAACTCAATCGTTGGCTCTACAGTAGTCGCCCTGAGGCAACTGGGCAGTCCTGCCTTTTTCCGGGTATTGGTTATAGGGATAACAAGTACAAACGTCCCACATTTCTCAGTATTGCTGTAGAACTCTTGATTATTCTGCCTTCCACTAATGAAATCATATATGGAAATATCATGATGCACAATTATGTTGTCTCAGAAGATTGTGGTTTTGTTTTTACATCACTACTCAGTTTAACAAACTGGACCTTACAGTCACAAGCTTCTCCAACCTTTGAGCTCCACCACCCCAGGGTACAATAGTGCATACAGCTCCGGACAGAATAATGGTGGCGAATAATGAACTCAAATGTTGGTTTAAATAAATTCAGTTGTGTTTTCCAACATCAGTGTGCAGGATTCAACTCCTGCGTGCCTAAACGCAAACATTCTGCTTATGGGATTAACCCGCTGTAGTCAAATCAAACTATTGTCTTAATCTGATTACTCTGTATGTGTGTGCATGCATGTACACATAGTCAGTGTATAGCTGAACATATATTTATATAATAAGTATATATATGTATATAATTTCACTTGACATGGTTATGTTCACGTGTATTTAATTCAGGAGTATTAAAAAATAGTTTTTACCATGTGGTTATTTTACATTGACTATATAAAACATGTTATATCGTGATATATACCATTAGATATAAAATTAACTATATCAGGATAGAAGATTTTGGCCGCATCGTCCAGTCCTACGATGTATTTCTACGTACATCAATGAAGATCTATGAGAGTTTGATTTTCTTCTCCGTCTCTCTTCATGTCGCTCTAGCTAGAATGACTTTGCAGTATTTATACATTATGCACAGATGACATTATGAATAACTTTATATAACATGCTGTGAAAGTCCAGCTATATATACACACACACACACACACACACACACACACACACACACACACACACACACACACACACACACACACACACACACACACAGAGACAGTAGTAACCTAGATGGAACAGAAAGTGATGCATCTGAGCTGCAGCTCTCCACCACTGTAAACTGAGACCAAGAGTCAGTACTATGCTGTATTAGGTTCGCCTGGATTCTGAGATCGTTGTCAATGTTATTAGTGAACAGGAACTCACTCGTAACATGATAAGGAGCTCAAGGTAATGGCTAAGTAAACATGCTTGCTCTGCAGCCTGCTCTCGTTTTAACACTTCCCTTAGACCTAATGTGCAATGCATCCTGGTGCACATACTGCAGCGGTTGTGGGACAGGGTCTCTGAACAGCAGATTTCTGCGTCAATACAAATGGACGTTTGAAGGAGTGAGTGGTGCTCACGTTTACTTCAAGCGTGTTCACCAACCATTCTGATGTATTTGTAATGTCTACAGTCTTTTTCATTATCATTTTTAGTCCAAAGATCAGGCTGATTGACCAGTTTTTATTTGGTCTTATCTTTAAAGACGAGGCTCCATTCAATGCCTATGATGTAAATCTTTGTTATTTATCTTAGTTTTGCAATTAAATCCGACTTCAATATTAATTATTTGATTGAATGAATTATAATCGATTCTTTGGACAACAATACGATATTTGCTGATATCACAAAGTCTGTCATAATTCGATTTAATTCAGGGGCCTGCGAGATGATATCATATGCTCATTTAACACAATCAGTTACCTTTATATCAACTCACAAAAGCAACGTAAAATATAATGTTTACTGGCCTCCTCCAAACATTTAAATGAAAAACAATATATTATTTTTTATAAAAACAACAAAAATAGACCTGTTGTTCACTATAAAGTGCCATATTTCTCATGTTTAAATACAAATGTTTATCAGTTAAGAATTTCAAAATGAAGGCTTATCTTAAAGATGAGGATGTGTATCGATGTTTTCACTTTGCATTGATGATATTGAATCTTTGACCATTAAACCCTTTTCATTAGCAAAGCGTACACCATCAGCGTATTCTGATTTAAGTGTCCCATATATAGGCTGCAACTTTTACTTTCTGGCACCTCACTCACACAACCCTGACCACTGACTTGCTTTGTTGTTTTGTTGCATTGTCAGCAGGTCACCCTTATCTTGGAAGAGGTGGAAGTTCGCAGAGGGAGCTTCCTGCTTGCGAGTCAGGTCAGCGCGTCACATTTACAGATGGGGTAATATGCTGATAGAGCCCTTTCAGGTCACCTTGGTGTGCTTCAGCGGGGGTGGGGTTGAGGTGTAGCCTCATGCATCATCCATCCATCAGTGATGGACATAACAAATGGCAATCCTCTTCGACGAGAACGGAGGAGGAGAGGCTTTCAGCAGAGTCGCTGAGCACCAGAGCACTTTCTACTTAGCTCATTACAGACCGTCTGATTGCAATCACTTCCATTTTAAGAGTTTCCTCTCTTAAATTTGGTTTTGTGGTTATCTGCGTTATATCAGGTATGTCTGCAACTGTGAGATCTATACGCCAGCACTCGCACTGGAACTCACAAATTACGGGTATTACATGAGCAACTCTCAGGGCTGATGTAATGTTCAGCTGCTGCAGCTTAGCGAGGCTGATGTTGAGGGTCAAACATCCCCCCGAGGAAGGAGTGAAGTATGTAAGGCCCGCCGGTCCTGGGCCACCTCCAAACACATGCACGTTTTCCGTCTTGCTCGGGTGTGTGTGTGTCATTTCATACACCAACAAGATAGAGATCTTAGTGTCCTTCACGTGATGCTGTTACAGTGCAGTTACATTAGCTAATTCAACCCCGCTTTCAAAAATAGCCCTTGATCGATAAGGCTTTCAGTTTCTTGCAAGCCTCAACGCTTCACCTTCAGGCTCCCCTTGGGAGAAAAAACAACAATCTCTCATTTCAAGTTTTCCAGAATTTCTCTGTATCAGGGAATTAAATTACTATATCTGGAAATACGTATGACTCGACTTTTCTGACCTTGAGCTACCGACTTAAATCGACATGGGTTATATATGTGTGTGAAAAAAAATTACGTCATTCATTCCAAAAGATTATAGCAAAAAATTATGTAAACCTCGGGCCCTAAAACCACATCAGCTCATACCACATCTGGTGATCTGAAGACCTGCTAGTCTCAGGAGCTGAAACCACCCTCCGGTCCCAACAATGGACAAATCAAATAGAAATGGCCTCCAGTGAAGACAGCTGTTAAAGCTGGAGCCAGAGCTCCTCAGACTGTCTAGGTCACATCAAAATACACTCATTAAGCATTAAAGACTAACAGCTTAATGATCCGTGCCCGTTCGGATCCACCCCTCTGCGCGGGCCATAAAATGTGGCAGCTTTGAACGATCCAGCAGTTCGTGTCTATGCCAGCTCCCCAGTGCGAGATGAAGGTAGCCTCTTTCATCAACGGTCTGCGTAACCTATTTCAGGAAGCCACCCTTTACTTATGGGATGACTTGGGATTTGTCCTTTTAACCAGTCTCGTGGTTTCAGAGTTACATTTAGTGTGAAGAGCGCTATGAGGAGTTGTAACCCTCAACCATGTAATGGCATGACTCATACATGTCACCAAAGAAATCACAAATTAAGACCGACAACAAGGACGAGAGAGAGTTGGCTTTTTACGGCAGATCCAAGCCAAATTGCTGCATTACTGTTTGACTAATTTTAGGTATCATGGGTAGCCCTCGATGCCCAGAGCGATGGTGAGAATTGACACCACTACATTTCACATATATACACTATCAGAAGAGGAAAGATTGAAGCTGAGGTTGAACTGAAAAGAAATGCAATAGAGCACCACAGCCACTAATATTCAAACTGAAGACCAGTGAGGTGGAGATGGAGCTGTCCATGGTACTGCACCGAGAGCGGCTTCAGGGTCACTGAAAATAAGCATGTAGTCTGGGATGAGCTGCAGCTAGCTTGGCTTTACATTTACTCACCGAGTTTTTAAATCTAGGGCACTGCTTTACCCCAGAATGAAGCCATAGAGATAAAGACATCACATGAAACCAACAAATAGATTTACATACGCTGTTGAAATTTTCCACGAGTATATTCACGCAGGAATTTGTGCGACATGCACATGTGCAGGGGGCGGGGGAGTCCCCACTCCGCACAAGTCATTTTCAGCGAATGCAATCATGGAAGAGCTTGTTGCCGAAAGAATACAAAATCAGCTATGTGGGATTGTTTTGGTTTTAAACCAGATGCAATCGACGGAAGGCCGAAGGACATAAATTAAACAATTTGCCGTCTTTGCAAAAGTGCTGGGCCGACAAAAGATGTTAACACTACCAATGTGCACGAGCTTTCGCAAATACACCATTCTCCTGAGCACGCTACGCTCACGCAGGGCAGCGCCGCCCTCAACTGCCACTGGAAAAGACCTGCTTCACCAAAAGATTGCCAACCTACCCTACAGTGGAGCCAAAATGATACAGGCATAGTTTAGCGGAGCCTGGTTTACAAACAAAAACTAAGTCATTGTATTGTTATCATCCCTTCTAAACTTAAACAAACAAACTTCATAATGCATTTTACACACAACCTGCTCCGTCTAGAACGTGGATTGAAGACACAGGGAGGGCTGAAACTAATCGTTATCTTCATTATTGATTATCTGCAGGTCTGCTTTTTAGATTCATCGACTCAACTGTGTCAACTCTAGTATCGATAGAATACACACTCTGAAACTCACAACAGCAAATCATGAAATTCAAAACATTGTAGCAAACAATGCGGATATGAAAATAGCAGCTTTATTCCATATTTTTGCACATGAACATTGATATAAGATAAGTACACATTTCTTTTTGTTGTGTAAACATCTGTGAAGGGGACCGATTCACAATGGCTTTACTTTGCATGTATGATGATCTTTTTAGGGCCAAAATAATAAGCTTTTTTGTTAAGCAGACCACATTATGCTTTTGATAAGAACACAAACACTGTAATAAGTGACAGGCTGACCTTCTAACCCTTCACAACAATGAGGAGGACGTGAAGAGCCGCTGTCCACTCTGATGAGAATGGAGGGGAAGCCATATAGTACAATAACCCGATCGAGTACGACAGTAAAAGCAACCATCAACAGCACCTGTGATGCAAATAGGAACTTTGTTTGCACGATTATTAACATTGAATGCAATTAAATTGAATTTGGACAAAAGCAGGGCGCCGGCGAGGGACGACACTGCCAAGAGAGCTCGCAGAATAATTGTAGACAACAAAAGAGAGGCGGTGAAAGAAGCAATGCCGGCTCAATAGCCCTCCACCCGAGTTTCCTAAAACCCAACACTGTGTTTTGATTGTCCGGTTACTTTATTCCGTACGATACCTTTATCTGTATTGACTGGTCTAAAAGCCAAATAATACTGTTAAAGCTCTACAACGGGAAAACTAATCACTGGCTCTACTAGCCCCCTCCCACCCTCCTTAGACAAGGAGCCACAGCTGGAACAGATGATAAAACTTGGACTCCTCTTCGTCATGGTGAGATCAAAGTCACAGGCTTTCTATTTTTAAATGAGTGGACTCGGGCTCTGTTGTTGCTGTCTGAGCTCAAGCGCCGAATTGTTTCTCTCTGAGTAGGTATATACTGTATATATACTGTATATATACAGTATATATACAGTATGTGTGTGCACACCCATGTGCATAAACAACCTTCAAACGCCAGCTCAGCTTAGCTTCTTTACAATTCGCTTGATAACCATCAATGAAACTATTTTCCACTACTTTCTGACGTGATAAACTATGCTTCTGTATTCGCTGTAAAGTGCTTCTATTTTGTAGTTTCTACCTACCCCTCAGTAACCCTGGGCCTGCATGAAACCCACACAAGCATCATTGACTTCTACCTATTTTTCATTCACCAAGGTCACTTTTACAACTTTCCTTTTAAAAGGATACAAACAAGCTCATTGCTTTCACAGAAATACACAAATCGAGGACAAGGGCACGTACCATACAAATGATACTGCCAAAAGTAATTACATTTGTTTCAATCATAGCAGCCCATAATCTGTACATGCCTAGCATAAAAAGTGAGGGTAGTGTTTATGGGATTGTACAAACCATACTTTTACTGTAATTAAAAATAGATATATCAAAAGCATTTCTTTGAAATTAGCTTGACAACTGCTTTAATTACAGCAAAGTCCATTCAAGCCATGCAGTTTATAATGTTTTAAGAGTTCAGCAGTGCACATCTGGATTTTGCAGAAAATTAGGTAGGCATCCGTCATAATGGGGGATAATCCCATGAACACGTCACACAGGGCTCACAGGGCTCACAGGGCTCAAACTGCCAGTGATAGAGTTCATGCAGTGCAGCCTGGTATTATAATGTATGAGGTGGGAGTTCACTTGGATTGCAATGAATAAATAATTTTTCATTTTTTTTAAAAAGCACAATATGCATCATGAAACACCGGGTTTCATGCGTGAATATACAGAAGGTGCACAGCATCAGCACTGGTGCCCGAATGTGTAAATTCACAGGGAGGAAACACAAACAGCCTGCTCCCTGCACAGAACCCGCTTTGTAAGTGATCTTTGAAGCACATCCTGATGGAAGATCTCGCCTCTGTGACGCTATTTATAGCTTGGTAATACATCAGAGGTCGCACCTTCCATTTCAGCAGAACCAACATCTGCCTCAATACACACTGGCTTATCCAACATTGACGTAGCAGGCATCTAATATTGTGGTTAGATGCAGAAGCTTACCTAGACCTAGAATTTTCAAGCTCAATTATATGAGACTTTTTGTCCTTTTGCCCATCACACTCATATGTATTTACTGCATTGAACGAATATAATCAAATTGATCTCAATTATACATTGGAAGATGCTATTCGCTGTTCAACCAGTTGTTTGTGATGTGTTGTCAGATGTGGTCGCAATAAAATGGCAGAATGACTTCATTATCATTACTGACACACTCTGACTTTTGGTGTGTCACGATGTCTCTTCACTCTTCTGTCTTTCATAAAGCCACAGCGTACAAAGTGCTGGCTAATCTGATCTGCCCGAGCCAGTATTTTCAAAAGCAGCCAGTCAGTCCATCAGGCAAACAATGAGAGGCCACACGATAACAAGATAAGCCCGGGTCGGCCTGGTGAGGTGGTCCTGAGGAGGGGGCACAGGGGGGGAGGGTTGCATATGATGAAAGACCTTACTAATGCCATGACAGTCAGAGCAAGCCTGCAATGCTGCCCCTGATAAATCTGACTCTATACCATTTTGTACAGTGGCCCTGAGGGTCAAAACACAACATTCACAAAATGTTGTGAAGTGTTGTCAAGTTTTCTGAATGTTGTGTTGGAAATATCATTGGGTTTTTTTAAATCTGTTTTGTGAAATATAGTTTTTCCCCCTTTAAAGGTTTTTTTGGGGGGGAGATTTTTCTTACCCACAGCAGGGCGTCCCATGTCAGAGGGTGTTGTACGCTGTAATTATTGTAGAACCTCCTGAGGCAGATTTGTCATTTGTGATATTGGGCTATATAACTAAAAATGTACTTCTTTAATTTATTTCTGTAAGGTCGTTGAGTTTTGACCCTCAGGGCTACCGTCATTTCAGGTCTAAACTGAGCTCTTTAAAATTAGGTTTACAGAAGAAAGGGTAAAAGCTATGACAATAGCTGTTCAAAGAAAACGTATTACAGATTGTATTGGACTCACTGTGGGGTGTGGTGAGGATGCCAGCTTTGATTGGCTTGGCATACTGATCTGTTTTTTGTACACAGAAAGAAAAAGCTCGGACAAATGATTGCTTCAGTAAGTGGGACACCATCAGCATGCACTGTCAACTGTCTCACTCACACACACACACACACACACACACACACACACACACACACACACAC